>VZRI01004011.1:97582-241170 GCA_013397515.1 Upupa epops | reverse complement strand
AAAAAAAAAAAACAAGGAAAAGGAAAGCATAAAAAACAACAACAAAAAAAAACCCTACCAAAAAAACAAACAACAAAACAAAGAAAAAAGAATGTTACCTGGAAAGGAAAATTGGCTGTAATAACACATGATTGTGATGACCCTGTCCAGAAACGGTACCAGTGGATTACAACAGAATCCAGTATTTTTATGTAAACCCTCTGTGAGTAAAAGCTATTTGGATATGTCACCTGAACAAACCCTATTGTACCTTTTAATTTGTATCAAATATTGTGATCTCACATTGTCTTTGAAATTGTGGATGTTGGTGTTTTGTGATTTGGTGAACAGAAGTTAAATTGCCATTTTGGATACTTCAAGGACATTTTCTGCTAAAAAGAAGATACCATTTTAAGGTAGATTTTATCATGGTACTTTTGTTAATTGTTTTTTGAAGTGTCTGAACTTAACAAGTTTACATTTTTTGTTTCATATATATTGCTTGTTCTATTTCTAACATTCCATAAATATACTTGAAATCTTATTTAAATATATTCAAAAGAAATTTGGATTCTGCTTATATGATAACGCTTGAATATTGGAATTATATATTTGAAAATGCACTTGAAATACACTGGATAATTACCTTTTGTGATTTAGATTTTAATTTCTGTTGCTGATTTATTTAATTACAAGCTAATAAATGAAGTAAAATGCATATGGGTAAGTGTTTCAATACCGAATCAAGTTTTCTACTTGAAAAACCACAGACACCTCTGTTTTGTGAAACTTGCCTTTCTGTGGATAGTCGCTTAAATACTGTAAAGCAGAAAACTTGAGATCAGAAGCCTGATTTTGAATTTCGAATGGTTTTGTAGAACAGAGAAATATTGGTGCAGAATTTAGCTGCAGAGGATCACTGGTAGGCACTGGTCTTATCAATGCAGTAATTTATTTTTTTTTCAGATGCCAGGGCAAAAAAGAAATATATTTTTGAAGGGTTTTTTATATGGCACAATGTGTTTCTTCTCCGTTTTGAAAAAAAACAAAGAAAAACACCATATATCCTTGAAGCAGTGTACTGAGTAAGCTGGGAGACTGATAATACTAGCATTTTGATGCAGGTAGTAATAAAGAAGAAAATAAAATTTATAGGTGAAAATATCAAGCTGGCACCAATAAAGTTAGCAACAGTATTACTTCTGACCTACAAATCCGTTATGAATGTGATGAGATTGCCAGTTGCACTCCCAGAAATCAAGCCCCTGCTCTCTCAGGGCATTAAGAAGGAATAGTATGCAAGTGCCCACAAAACTGCCCGCCATGGTCCAAAACTGCCCTTCCAGACTGCGGTGTCTAGTCCTTCTCAAAACGCATTTCTTTAAAGCGGTTTTAAAATTAAAATGCTGTCTAACAATGTGGCTTTCGTTTAGGCCCGGAACAGTCAACAAGTGCTTCAACGGGATGGTCGCCTGTGTCACCCACCAGTGGGTGCACTCTAACGAAAGGGTAACACTCAGCCATTCTAACAGATCTCTCATTTTTTCCTCTTCTTTATCCCCCCAACACTGTGAAGAAAGTTCCGAGTTTGAGAAATGACTCGCCAAAGAGAAATCACCTCATTACAAACATAATCAGACGAGGTAGCTAGGATTTTCTTATAAAATATTTAAGATATTTCTGCAGGACCCCCACTCAAAAACCAAACAACCCAGTGCTTCTGTAGATGTGCCTCCCCTTGTTGTCTTTCTTCTAATGTGACAAAGAAATAAAGCAACAGCTAGAAGAGTAAAAAGATATGCAGGCGAGAGGAGCGCCCCGCGACATACTTTCTCCGTGCACGCCCCCCCGTTCCCCCACTTCGTAGTAGCCTCCTGCTTCGTTTCCGCAACGGAGGCGAGGGGGGCGGAAAGCCCAGCAAAGGTTCTTGCTGCAGTCACGAAGCCACGCTCTGGTGAGGCTGGGCTGGAGGGTTTTACGGAGGGGAAGGAGAAGGGGGCGGCGCTGGGAGAATTGGTAGTAGTAAAAGACTTCAGAAAAAAACCCAGATCTTTCCCAAGTAACATGCCTATTCCACACACCCCCTCCCCCTTCTATTTTTTATTTCCTCCAGAAAGTAAGCATTAACTTGCATTTCAGCAGTGTTTGCTCAACTGTATAGCATTTTCTTACACGGTAACTAACGTTCTTGAATTAACGGGATTCTCCGATATCCTCGGAAAGGGTAAACCCCTCCTCTGCGTGTTGGGAAGGGCTGGGACTGCTGCTCCCTCCAGGGAATCCAGAGCAATTGGCTTAACTACTAAATCTGACCACGTTCATACAAAAGGCACCGAGCGAAAAAGCTGCTGGAAAACGCGTACGCTGCCGTAATAGAGGATTTAACAGCATTAATACACTGCGCCTTTCTCTCTCTCTCCTTTCTTTTCTTTTTTTTTTTTTTTAAATAAAACGCAGCGAGAGGCGGCAGACGAGAGCGGAGTTTGGAGGGAGGGGGCGGCCGCGACGCACACGTGGGACCAGGACCGGCATCGAGAACGGGATGGGCATCGCCCGCCCGCCGCACTCACCTTGGGGTCGATCTTCTTGAAGGCCGGGTCATCCTCGTCCACCTCAAAGTAGATTTCTGTGGTGGTGATGGAGAGCGTCCCTTTGGCCACCACCACGGGAGCAATGAGCTGTGCCGGTGTGCTGAGTACCACGGGGCCTGCAAGGCAAGGGCAGCCACGTCAGGTTGGAGGGGTCGGTCCGGCCGGCCCTTCCCCAGTGGCCCTTCCCCTTCCCTCCCCAGAGCAAAAGCCCGGGGAGCCCCCTAATAAACCCTGTTTGTGAACCTCTGTGTTATTCCCTTTCTGCCCCTGGTCACCGCTTTGAACTCCGCAGTCAAGACAGGAGCAAGTTTGTGAGCTTTGGGATTGCGAGATAAATCAGCCAGCAGCGAAATTCGGAGAGGTTAGAGTGAAAAATTGCTGCCTCTTGGAAGTAGGTCCCGTCTCTTTTCATGCCCTTTTGCTCCTCGTTAACACTATCGCTGTTTATGTGCGATAGCGACGGCTCGTTACCCGCATCTGCCCCTGACCACCACACCGGCCTCTCCAAGCTTGGGAACATCGTTTTTAACTCTGGGACTAGACCTTAACTCCGAAAGTATCGTGAAATTATTTTTTAAACTATTTTTTTTTCATATTTCAATACCACAAGCACATCAAGGTTAGCGTCGTTAAATATATTTATGGCAAGATCGTTTTTTATTTCAACTTGCTGTCACTTAATCCTTTTAAAATGCCTGTAACCATATTTCGCTCAAATATATTCCTTAACGAGGCGCTGGCGCGGGCACTGAAAAGATCTGGGGGGAGAAAACAGCTTTCAGTGTTAAGTTTTAATTTTGGGGGTGGGGGTGTGGAAAAAACCCTGCTTTAATGCAAAAGACAAGAGGGCATCAGTTTTTCACCGTCTTATCTCCACAATGAACGCGATCTAGTGTTAAAGCTGACATTTTAGGAAGCTCACTTGTTCTAATTTAAAAGATTAAATATAAAATCACTCTTCTAGATGTAAACACTAAAGCGTGCAGAGTGATTTGTATACACAAGTGTAAACACACGCATCCTTACTCACGCACAGACACACATGTAACCTAACAAATGCTCAGAAGCTGACTACAACATCCGGCCGACGCACCTTTCAGACATGGGGAAACGAAAGGCTACAACAGGGTTTTGGTTGGTTTATGCAGTTAAAAATCCCCTCCGCAATAAGGCTGAGAATGCAGAGTGGCTGCCTGGGCTTCCAGATCCCCGGCTCTCGAGGGATGAAGGCAGCACAGGACAAGGAGGGCCCTGGGCTCCAGGTTGCACCAAGGCATCAGGCGAGGGTACGACCTCTCCTTCTCCCTCAGCGATTTACTACCAATTTGCTAACGGACCTTGCGAGCCGCACTTTAAATTACTCACTTAGTCCAAATTATCCCTGTATCGGCACATCTAACTGTCATGTTGCTAATGTTTTACTTCCCTGTAACACCCAATTTGAGACTGTATTGCACAATGTTTTGTCGTTTACACTGCAAAATAAATAAAGAAAGCAGGGATTACTGTATACTAGAGGAAGATAAAAGCGCAGTTTCACTGACAGCTTTCAGCAGCCCAGCGTGGCAGGCTGGATAATATTGATACAAACTCTATTTTCTTTCATTTTATTGTTTTCAATCTCCTAATAAACCGGGGTAGCCTCTTGACCCTAGTCAGCTGATCGGAATCACATGCGCCGGGCTCGCTCTGCTGCTCTCCTATGCTCGCCTCCATCTTCTCTCCCTTTCTCTCGCTGCTTTGGCCGTGGAGAAGGAGCCGAGTGGGCCAGGGAAGCCCGGCTCAGACTCCAAAGGGCAGGACGATCGATCCGAAACGCCGCTTTAAAGCCTCATCAATCTTCGTCTAGCTTGCTCAAGTAATTACGCCCGATTCTCTTGTACGATTACAAGTGGATTTGGGTTTCTATTCCCCAGGTCCCCTTTCTTTGTGTTTACAGAAAGGGGGGTCTGGGCAGACGGCGGCTCCCTGCCCTGCAGAAGCACTTGCCCTCTCAAGCAGAGCATCTCACTCCTCCGCTTGCCCTTCCAGGAGCTGCCGCTCGGCCCCGGCGCACGGCGATGGACTCCCGGGCCTTTGTGCGGGAAGAAAAGCGCCTTCAGAAGAGGCATCCTGGAAACGACCCGATATTGTATCATTTTTAAGGAGGCGTTTGTGGGCTTTGCTGAATCCCAGAAGGAAGGCCATCAATTTAATCCAATTACCTCTTTTTCCCTGGCGCTATGTGGCTAAAAATAAAAATAAAGCCACCGCTGTTTATTTAAAAGGCCAAAACCTATAACGTGACATCTAGGAGAAGACAATAGGTGCACCCCGACTAGCGAAACACACTCCCGTTGGAGGAGGGGGCAGAGCTGCAAAGGCACGGGTGGATGAGGGAAAGGACACATTCGCCCATCATTGAATGCCGAGGAAATCGGGAATTTCTGGCTTCCTTCTGCTCCTTCCGAGAAAAGACTCCGAGCTTCCATACTGGTACCTTGTCATCTGCCCTGTGTTCTGCTCAAATGACCCCCCAGATTTGTTGCCGTGTAAACATGTCAGAGGTATTAAAATGCGACAAGCAACGAGCGTTATTGTACTCTCCAGATCAAAAAATCTTTGCTTCTGGATTTATTGTTTTTTCTCCTCTTTAGTTAAAAAGAAGTAGAAAGCATAAGTGGTCAAATGATGGGCTTTTGGGGGGGTGGGGTGGGTGGTGTTCAAACTAAATGAAAAAAAAAACAAACCTGCAATGTTTTTTTTCTCTTGAAAGCACAAAATGAAAAAAAACCCACACCAACCTTCTCAGTATTAACAGTGTCATTTTTACACTTGTCCTTTGGAAATCTCCAATTACAACTTCCAATTCCATAGCACGTTTAAGGAGCACTGAGTCTTTTTGTTGTAGCCTTCAGGGAACAAGGCAGCAACTGAGAGAATGCGAAATAAATCCACTGCAGCTATAGAGAGAGGATTATGCTTTAATCCCCTTTGGGATAGTCTTTGGATTTTAAGGATCCGATATTAAAATGTTTACACGGGGCATAATCAAAACACTGCAGATTTTCCATATGGCGCCTAGCTACGGGGAAGCTCTGGGTACCATTCCCAAATCCAGTGGAGACTCTAATGACACAAAAGCCAGGCACACCTGAAACGAGAGCCGCGGGACGGGCTTATTCGCATGCGGGAGAGACAACGGGCTCCGGCTACCGCCCTCATCCCGGTCTCCCGGTCCCTCGGCAGAGGCGATCTGAGCTTTCACTGGGGTCTAAATACTCATCCCTAGCGCGGCTGCAGCCGCTGAGGCTCGGAAGAGAGAAGGACCAGTTCGGGGCTGCGGTGCCCGGGAGATGCTCGCTCATACAGACCGCACCGCCGGTGCTTCCTCCCGCCCCTAGCTTCGGGAGAAAAGCCAACCTGTGGCTGCTATGCTTCGCCGAACAGGGCGGACGCAAGACTGCGTGCCAGTTGCTGGGACTCTAAACAAAATGCATCTCTTTTAAAAGATCGTTTCGTTTCCTCTTCCCAACCTCTCTGAAGAATCGGGGCGGCCCAGAACAGAGAGGCAGCGACCAAACAAAGAACTTGTGGCCTTTAAATCCAGACCAGAAATCACTGGAGATCCACAGGTCTTGTAATCTGCTCAAATGGGGAATTTTCTTCCTCTTTGCCTGCCTGATCCCAGCGGTCGGCACATGTAATTTACATTTCTAAAATAAACTCAACCACACATATACATTGTAAAATAATATTTTCTTTCAAAAAGTAAATGATTGTGGGATTAGAAGGTCCCAGTGAATAAAAGCAGAATGTAAAGCAGAAGGTAATCTCTCCTTCCGTCCATTAATTTTTGTTAAACAGAGACTTAAGTATTTGCAGTTTGTTCTTGTAACTTAGCTCTGGGATTCTTCAAGTTCCCGTAAAGAAAGTCAATGCAAGTGAAAAGTTCTGTCAGGTGAAAGCGTTTGTCATCTGCTAAAGCACTACCAGTAAAATTGCCTTTTAAAATACCTTTTAAGGAAATCTCCAAAAGAGTGTTATTTTGAACTTACTATTTCTAACATTTTCAGTTTCATAAGCTGTAATTTTCAAAGAGTGAAAAGATACGTTACATTTATGAGCCTGAAAATGACACCAGAGGTGTACTTGCTAAAATGACTTGGCATAATCACTCCTAAGTAGGATAAGATACCTGCTTTTACACGAAGAATTGGGAAAACAAGAAATCTACCTGCTGCAGACTTAGAAGTATAACTTTAAAAAAAAAAAATATTTTGGTGATTATCTCTAGAGCAAAAATTTTCTAGCTGGGATGAATACTTTGAAAAGATATCCAATCAGCTAGACCAATTTAATTTCACAATCTACTCGTAATTGATATGAAAAAAGGGGAATATTGTCCTGCTTACTTCTTGGCTGACACCGTGCTAAAAGAAAAGCCATCAATCTTTTTTTCATATACTGTTTAACATGGAAAATACAAAACAGATTAGCTGAAATTAATAAATTGACTATGTAAAAAATGTTTGCATAAACTTCAATTTTTAACTTGATGTGATACTTAAACAGGAATTTTAAATATTAAGGATAAATATTAAAAATCACTCACAAGATACCTGAAATATGACAATTGAAATTCCCTCATCACTTTCACTCTAAAGCCAGGTGCATCTGACACTGATTTGCATTTAAAATTGCTAAAATCCTTATATTTGAAACAATTTATACATAACACACGCCCCCAAAACCCCTTAATTTTCTTGTAATATAATTAACACAGAATACACGTGGAAGCAGGTACAGGCACCATAATCCTTTGGAAAAGGGAAAAGCTCTGTAGTCTGAAAAACATTTCAACCAGTTAACATCATTAATGTAATACATCCACATCCTTGTAAAAAAACCTATGCAATATTCCTAAAAAACTTCAAATTATCACACTTTAGTGCTTTTTCTTCCTAACTTTGTCATAAATTTGATCCAATTTACCTTTTGAGAAGATGTCTGCAGTAAATATATTTAACTTACATGAGGATGGTTACCTCCAATTTGTTCTCCACTATAGCAGTTACAGGGAGTAATTCCTTCGCCCAGGCCAAGATTTTTGTAAGAATGCATATACATACAGCTCCCCTTACACATGACTTCCAATAGTTACAAGAAAGAGAATAATTTGCACAACTTTTTGATCAGAAAACCCAGATTCTAAGTTTAAAGATGACTAAAACCTTTTTCTCCGCTACTGACTAACAACCTGCATTCCTTTCCCTTTTTTTCCCCAGATATCGAAGCTTACATTGTTGGCTTTTTAGTCTTGAACAATCATATGTTTCATATTGGGAGGGAGGGATTGATTTTATTGGTTTTTTTAAGTGTCATTGCCAGTGTGGATACACAAAATTTTCTCCACCTTTCCTCCATAAAGCATATAGCACTACTACTAACATTAAAGATCGACTGCTATGGTCTTTTTCAGCAATGACAACTAAACAATTATAGTGACTCAATCGTCTTAAGTGGTGTCACAACAGCAAGCAAATGCATTTAACTACAAAGAAAATGTAAATAAAAATAACTTATGGATTACAACTGTGAATAAAATAGCAAGGAATAAATACACATTTTTTATTAAATTGTGAAAACAGCTAGAGATAGTTCTGCTTTAGAAAAAAAAATATCTCAGACACATACTTTTCATACATTTGAATTGCACCTCCACATATATGTTTTTATTTGACTGCTAAATGTTCCTGCTTGCATTAAAAGAAAAATATAAAATAGCACTTCTTACTGAGAGAGATTACTGTTTCACAGTATTTTTAGGAATAAGTATGTCTTCATATTGGTCAAAGTTTGATATAAACCAACCACTTAACAGAACGGTAAATGCAGGAAAGCTCAATACTATACCAGTCAATTTTATTAGTATCTTCTAAGGGAAGGTTCTGTGGAACCAGTTTCTAATGGCCTAAACCAACTCAGAAAATTAACTTTTGCTGCCTTTTGTAGATAAAGTTTGATTTTCTCAGTGGCATACACAAGAACTTTTGCACTGTGCTCCAAGTGGCTTTTGTGGATTTAGCATTGTTCCAGAACCTGCTTGAGCACCAACCTGCCAGATCAGGTATTAATAGTAATCTAGTCTCCTTTTAATGATTTACAGCTGGCCAGAAAAGTAAATCCTTGGCATTAGGACCTCACTATTGCAATGCATGTATTTGTCACTTGAAAATTAGGCTCATACAGTGTTCTCTGCCTGAAGGTATACCTTGGAAGGACTGAGTAATTTAAGCTGTTTTAGAAACTAAGAGGTTGATTGTTAAGCAGTGAATCCAGATGTGAGTATGTTACACTAATGCACTATGATCTGAACTAACTTCCTTCTCCTTTTCAGGTAAAACGTAAGGTACTTAGTTTCAACCTAGAAAACCTTAAGACGTGCTGAATGTGCCCACATAAATGAACTTTACTCTGTGAGAGTCACAACAGTTGCTGTTGTGGTTTTGCAGGGTGGAGATGTGTGTATTATTCCATTTAATCCAAAGGTAACAGAAAAAACCACACCTTAGATTCATTCTTAACATTGCAAGAAGAAAGGAGAAAGCAGAGAAGGAAAGAAGAAAGGAGAAAGCCTCCTGGTGTAGCAGTATTCTTCTGAAACAGAAGCTCAATGTAATGAGCAAGGAACACAAGGGATCAAATCCCAGTTGCTGGAGCCAGATTTCATGTGCATCCTATACAGTCTAACTTCTGCACCGTGTCATGCCCATAGAGCTCATCTGATTAGAAAAGAAGTAAAAGATGCAGCCCTTAGCTTTATTGTCTCCTAGTCTCCATTCTGGAAAGCTCTTCAGGACAAACCATGAGCCTTATACTTCTCAAAATCACTGTGAAGGGAAGTGTTATCTTCAGACAGCTTGTGATATTTTGAAGTTCACTTATTTGGTGAGTACTCTTATATGTGCATAGAGAGAACTAAATAAGCTTTCTGAACAGCGTATAACTTGCAAGATATATTGAGAAGAATCATCTAAGATATAAAGTTTTTGAAAATACAAGTAACTCTAAATGACACCAAAACCAATAGGAAATGTTTTCTATTGTAACTGTCTACTGGTTGATTGCAGTTTCTGCTTTCCTACAGTTAGGGAATATCTGAAGACTCTCCCACAAAGATTCCCTGATACTTCATAAAAGGAGAACCGCTGTCACAGGCTGTGTCATATAGGCTTTTGTCCTTAACAACATGATTTCATTGCTGGAATTTCATTGCTTCTGAAATCATTACTCCTATGTTAAAATTTGCTCAAAATAGCTTCCAGGTTCAGAAGTTATGAAGACAGAGGCTGGCAGAGGATGCTAACATAAAACTTGTTTCTTTTGAAAGCCAAGCTAGAAGCACTTGTTTAACACCAGTGAGAGCTGTCCAAATGCACTGTGCGAGGTACAATTTCTGCTAATGAAATCAAGACTAATAAATTGTCTTCTTGATTGCTTTTTTTTTTTAGCTTGTTTCTGTAAGACTAGCATGGAAAAAAAAAACAAAATCCTGTCCACAGGTCAACAAAAATGCATTAAGCATATACGCACTGTTACTGCAATTCTGGATATGTTCCTACATTCCTTCTGTGGAGGTCTGTCCCTGGATGTTCCTATGAAGATTACAGGGATTTTTATATGGGAACCAATTGCATAATGAAGATAAAATAAGATGCAGAATGGCAGAGTTTGGCTTCTTATGTCTAGGCCTGTCTTCCCACAGTCTTTTTCCTATATATCAGGACCTTTGATAAGCTAACCAGTTCCATCCAGGGAATCATACTTTGGGACAAGAAAGAAGCCACAGACCTAAGCATTAGGCAAGTGTACAGGCATAGAGCTCATTGTAGTCTGATTTTGCAGCTTTAGAAATTTCAAATAAAAAGAGTTTTGCGAGCTACAGAAAGGAAGAGAAATTTAAACGGACTGGTATGAGTGGACAGTAAAAGCACATGAAGAGCTCTCAGAGACATTCATAAACACTACGCAACAAAGATTTAATTTAGTTCATTTTAAAGCTTGGAAAGCGGAAAATCCAGCTGCCATTTAAAAGTTGAAGTTGCCCAGATTTAAGAGTGGCGTGTTATAAGGTACAAAGGGAAGAGCTCTTCAAAGCTGTGCTTAGGAGCACTATCATATGTGACTGACAACTACCTTATAAAATATTAAGCTATTTTGAATAGCAATGTGGAAAAATGGTTAGAATAAACAGTGAGATGTCTAAAAATAACACATTATAGAAATGGTGGGGCTTTTTTTTTGTTTTCAATGTGAAAGCAAACTACATATTGTAAGTATAACGTTTTCAGTTTATGCCTAACTCTATGCTCTAAATTAGCCTCATACAAAGATGTTTTTCTTTTTTTGTACTTAGACTTGAGGATCAAAATCTGAAGATATAATAAGCAGAAACTATGGAAATCTGTCTGAATTAAATTTCCATGTTTGGAAGCATGAGGCTTGCATGGTTATGTATCTACCATAAAAAGGGAAAAAGATTCATTCTTCTTCCATATTCCTCTCCCTTTCCTAAACAAGAAATCATCAAATTACACTCTTATCTTGAAGACTAATTTGCAAGAAAAATGGACTTTGGTGGGCAAAAACTGCTCAATAGTACATGCTGAATTCAGGGAAGAGTTTCCACTGAGAAGCTTGGAAAAACAGGATAAATATTTGAACCTTTTTTGGTATTTTCTAATTAAACTTTATTATTTGCTGTTTAACTGACACATCTCTGTGTGTGTATACATACATACATACACAGACTCTTAAAGAAATAAATATGTAAAACATGGACAAGCTTAAGGTGCTTTAGGCACCTCCAGACAGGGATAAAATAGTGAAAGAGAGTGCAAGAGAGAAAATGGGAAAAAAGATAAAGTACTACCTCTGACTCTGGAAGTCTCAGAGGTGCAAGCTGCTGGAAGCCAAGAGAGATTTATTATGAAGCATCATTGTACACTGTCCTTTCTGACATTCCCCAGTGGTTGCTGCTTTCTGCCTTGTGAAACTCTCCCAGATCATGAGAGCCCCTGGTGTACAGATGGCAGCTGCTACATGGTGGGGTGGCAGGGCTTTCCCAGCCCTGCAGGAGAGGATATACCAGGGAGGCAGGAGAAGGATTGGAGATGGATGAGAGCACTCTTAGAACCAATGTTATGCTTTCCTCTAGAGAGGATGTCTCTTCTCTAAAACCTTTTGTAAACTGTGGTCACTGCTGGAGACAATAAAATGTACTATTTGGTCCTTTCTTTCTACTCTGACAGCAGATAATGTAAAAAACTTTCTCTGGTTGGCCCCAAACCAATGAGGTTGTTTTGCCTGCAAAGTCGAATATTTAGAAAATCTGCCTTCTCAGTAGAGGTGGCCCAAGTTATTATTCTTTTCTTTAATTATAAAAATCTACTGCTTGTCTAACTTCATTAACAGAAACAATATAAATGATCCTTCATACCTTAAAATCATATTGAGATGACAGCAGAAGAAAAAATCCACAAGAAGATATTCTCCACTACTACTACCTGAGAATAGGTAAGAAAAAGTTGACAGCAGCTCTGCACGGGTCAGCTCTTGTAAAGAAAATGTCAGATTTTGGTCACAAGAAATTCCAAAACTAAATATGTATAGGTAACTAAATTAATCTGTCAAAAAACATTAAATGTATTATATATATATAAAGACGAGTCAATCGCATTTAAGTTTTCCAACAAGAATACTTATTTTGTGAGCTTTCTGTGGCTTTAACGTAGTTCCTTGGCATGTTACTGTTTTTATTGTTGCATCTGGCCCTGTGCAAGGCTTCAAATCGTTTCAGAAATGTAAATGAATCCTTTATTAGAACCTAGAATAGAAAATTTCCTTAAGGGAGAAATGATTAATTTTTTTTTGTTACTGATATACAGATTTAGCTGTAACGCTATGTAGTAGAACTCCTGGCATGATTCCAATTTCCTTTAATGACAGCAGTTATTTTTCAATGGAAATTGCTTGGAATCATGATGATTTCTGCAAGCTTGTCTGAAATGAGACAAAGGGCTTATTTTACATAGGCCATAAAACAGATGTTGATAATGTTTGGTTACCACCAATCTTGTCTGGACTTCAAACAGATGACCTGGAAGTGAAAGGTCTTATAGCTCATTAATAATAATAATATGAACTGTCAAATCCTCATGACCTAGTGTGTTTCTTAGCACAGGGCATTAAGTCAATAAACTCAGCACACCACCAAGAAGTCTGGATAGAGGGTTTAACACATTTAGTCCTCAAGTCAAGGACTAAAGAGTAGCTACACAGTACTGCGTTGGATGGAAGATCAGCTCTTTTTTTTATCAGCAATAATGTTACTTTCTAGAAATATTTCCACTACAAAGTTCCCAATTGCTAGAAGTTAGGGCAGCTCTGGGATGCTGCATTTCACTTAGATACTCCTGTCAGATTTACATCATGTAAGGTTTCCTTCCACTTAATGACAAATGTCCAAGAAGAAGGTTAAAGTACATTAAGACTAAGATGCATGAAAGGCAGTTAGTAGCTTTGCTCCTCTTTATCTGGGTGAGTTGCTCAATCTCCTGGTATAATGGCGCGAATAATACGTATTTACCCTTGCAAGCCTGTTGTGAGGCTGTAATTCACCACAGCTTATGAGGAAGTCAGATTCTGATTTGTTTGAGCCCATGCAAGTAACCAGGCAGATGCCTGCCAAAGGCTTTTGTCTTCTTAAAATAACTTACAGTCTCATATCCTCCTATCATTATTTCTTTTTTTTTTTCTTTCTAGAAACTACTCTTCAGAGAGTAGCAAAAGATTTTGTCAGGGATACTTTGCTTGGCTGGGGTCTGTTTGCTGTTGCCACCAGCCGTATGACAAAATAGATGAAATGTGCTCCAGCTACAGAACATGTGTCTTTCAAAAATGTCATTAAGACCAAATTCTGCTCTCAGATGCACACAAACAATTCCCAGCAAGTTGACTACAGCTTCACAACAAAGAGAGTATATTTTTCAGTTGTAAAATACATAAAACTCGAGTGATTCAACATTTATTCCGTAGGTTTTGGTTTTTTGAATGACCTATTTTAGTGCAAAATGACTTAAAGAACCCCCTCAAAAAACACCTTTTCGGAAAGATTATTAATTATCTATTAAAACATATTTCCATTTGAGAATGCCAGCTTATGATACTACAATACACCCATGTAATTTTCATTTTGAAAAATCACCTACTACGCAGAAGACAAACTGTTAACAATTTTGCATTGTCAGGATCTTAAGAGAAAAGGCAAGTATTTCGGAGTCCTATTGCAGCATTAGATGATATGAAAGGAGAGCTGTTAGTAATATCAACTCACTACAGTGAATTTGATTGTGTTACCCACAGACTCACAATGTATTAGAAAACTGTTAGAATTGACTGAGCTATCTCAATCATTAGCTCTAACAGAGATGGGACTTGCCTCTTGAAGTGAACAGTCTGGGAAGAAAAGGAGCTAAAACTGAAACAGAAAAATGTTAAATATTTTAATACGTAGATGCTAAGTCAAGAACAACATCTTTTGATAACTCATATTGTAAGACAGTTAAAATACAGCTTTAGTTAAAAATTTTGAGGCAAATGTAGAACTCATAATTCAAAGACTATAGCAACATGAAATGTGATTTTTATGTGTTACTAAAATGCTACTAAATATAATGAAATCTGACCAACTGCCATTGCAACATGTGGAACACTGAGATTATATAATGCAAATATTTGACCGTAATTATTTAAAAATTCTCCATCCCATATGTAATTTATCAATGCGAACTTTACATTGATTTGTGCCACATGGTTGATGAAAAACTATAAAGAGTTTCTGGAACAAAAGGTATGTACAGATAACTTTATATGAACAGTGTTCCAATCTGTTTTAAACTTTCCTTTTTTTGTAGTTTAACTTCACAAACAAAATATTGCCATATTTTTATTCTTTTAATTAGAAGTTTTCTAAAACCCAAGGTCTTTTCTTTTTAAAAGGTCTCTTAGTTTAATGGAATAAACAATGTTAAACTGTTTTAGTTAATTGTGGACAATCTTAAATCAATTTAAACCTGATTTATAATTATCTTGTTTAATTCCTGTCTCTTACTGAGTCAAGCCAAATTGCTATAAACTGGATTTAAGTAGATTTAAACTTTAAAGTTAATTGGAGGCATTTCTGAATATAAAACTTGCTGTGTGTCATTCTACTCTGAACAGTAACTAGATGTAAATGATGCTATAGTGTACTGTAACTTGATATATCTTAAAGATTTCCAGATCACATATGCTGAATCTACATAACTCTTTAGAATTATACACGAATGAACAGCATGGCTTTATTGGGACCAGATCTCCAGAGCCATCAGAAGTAGTTCTTAGGCATAAACTCCACTTTCCTTGCCTACTTTTCTTGAGTTCAGTTATTGGACTTAAGTTTCAGTCTCATTGTAGATACTCAAAACTATGGAAAAAAGTGATATTGTTATATGCAAAAGCATACAGTGAAACAGATTTTTTTTCAGTGACAGATTATATTGTCAGAAAACACACACAATACTGTGTGCAATCATTAACTCTCAAAAACATTTCAGTTCCAAAATCGTGCAAAAGTGGAGTAGCAAAGGCTGTAAAAATGAGGTAGCGGAATGTTTTTGGAATGCATGTAGCACAAGTAGCACATCACCTCACCACACTCGGAGGCTTCTTGCTTGCCCCGTGAACACTGATAGCGAACACGAAGGGTAACTTCTGTCAGTGTCAGGATAGATGTCCTGTCAGTGTTTCAAAATTCAATTTGTTTCAAGATCGATAATTTCTGGTTTTCTAATACTATCTCCCCTTTTTTGTTTGTTTGTTTGGGATTTTTTTGCAGGGGGATGTTACTATAGGAAATTCCTTGCATTAGCATGTTTGAATGAAATAGCAGTGTTGGGGCCTTTGGGAGCTTGGGTCAGTGTGTAGAACGTCATAGCTGACTATGAGATTTTCCATACTGGGCAAGAACTTTTCAGTTCCACTTTGCAGTTCTAATAAATTTTTCAATGCAAATACATATTGCATATTTAATCTGTACCTGCTGGATGCATATTCAATTGGAAACACTGTTCTTACACACAGCAACACAGCCAAAGCTGTACAAAGTTTTTCTTCTAAAGGAGAAAGGAACATTGATCAAGTTATACCACCAAAGGTCACGTTTGACACACTGTTTTATTGACTTAAGACACAGTGGCCCAACGATGGCTAGCTGTAGACTGAGAAAGCGGATTGTAACTGGAAAAATCATATGCCTAAGGTTACTCTCAAATAAAAGCACTTATTTCCCTCCTTTGCTCTAGTTTCAAAGTATGAGACTAATTTCAATTTTTATAGGCATTTTTTTCTTTTTTCATTTGATTGTTTTATTTTTTTAATTTGTTTAGCTTTGGTTTGGTTTTTTTTGTTTGTTAGTTTGGGTGGTGTTTTCTTGTTTTGTATTTGTTGTTTATTTTTATCATCCATTTATGTTATCTTTGCTACAGATTTTCACTCTGGTATCAGAAGAAAGTGCAGGAGCAAATATAATTACTTTATAAATTCAATTGTGCAGAAAAACATCCTGAGATATCACAAAACTTTTCCTCAGTGGTTTAATAAAAACACTTCTAAGTAAATTACTCTAAAGAATTTTTTACTACATTTCACAGTTCTCACATCTATATCACATCTGAAAGTGTATTTTCAACTTTAAACATGCCTTTTTTTCCAGACTATTTTCCCAGGAAAGGTAGTAGTGCCTCAGGACAGAGCTGTAACAGAATCTGCTTTGTACATTCATCCAGAAAGAAAGGACCAAAAAGGCTCTCTTTTGTAGGCATTTACTCCTAGCTAATACATTAAATAAGTTCATAGCTTGGTTACAGTTTCACTTCTTAGTCCTTGCTTACAACAGGCAATGTTTTCCCTCATTGTGACAGACAGGTTGAGATATTGCACATCTCCCTTACTCTGTCACTTCAAGAAGTGGATGCCAGCAGGAGCACAGGTCTCTCCACACAACCTGTGTGGCACTTGGGATCAGGTCATGAACATGCACAACTGCACACTGACTCACAAAACCTTGAGTTGTGGAATTAGTCCACATTTAACACACAAAAGGAAGAGACATTCCACAGTGTTTCTACAGGATTTTCAAGAACAAGTCACAAGCAGTAATAAAAGCACTTGAAGTATTGCTATTTCTCACATCTCCACTTAGTAATCAATTCTTATCATTCATGGAAGTATGACATTATAACAAATCCAGAACACGAAGACCCTGCTTGTATTGTAATTGGACGCATAGCTGGCAATATTAAGACACTAACAACAAATGTTAAGAACTAACACATTTTAAAAAGCTTTTTGGAGCCTTAGTTGTAATCAAAAGTGTAATTACCTGCAAGGTTGTCAATCTCTTTCTCTTGGAGCAGGCTAACAGCGTCGTCATCTCCTTCCAGCATAAGCTCCGTTTCTGCATTCTGATTTACCACAGCTTGACTTCGGAAAGTTTTCTTTGACTTCACTATATCCTCTTCAGTTCCTAAAAGAGTGACAAATGTTGTGAATTTAGCTGAATAATATCCAGAATACCCACATCTGAGCAGTAAAAAAATACAGTATAGATTATAAAAAAAAGGGAAGGAACATATTATAAAACTTCATGAAGGATAACAAAATGTATGGGTCTATTTCACCTTTCAAAATATATCGTGACTAAAGCAAAAACTGTTTTACAAAGACTTTAATAATTGCTATTTATGTTTAGTGTTGTTCCATTAGTTTTCCACTTAAAAGAAACTCAGGAGTTTCTCTTGGGTTCTTGGTGTGCTGCCTCTGACAGACCTCTGAATGCTCAAACCACCTCGTCTAATTTATTAGCTAATTTATTAGAAGAGCTGTTTTCAGGAATTCAAATTCTGTTATGATTTTAATATTAGAGATAAGAGGAATAAGTTGGTGAATGAGGACATGGGTTATCTCAGTAGATGATAGCAACAGGCTATGCAGAGATCTAGAAATGACTGAAGAAAGACAGTCATGGTGAGGAAACTTTAGTGTGCACCTGTGTCTGTGTTTTTAAGGAGCATAATAGAAATGTTGGTGTTTAGACATGTGCCAAGTACCTCAAAGAACTTCACAGGTAAGTCTTATCCTTTCTGCTTGCCTACAAAACACACTTTTTCTCTTCAGACCAATGGATCCTTATGGTAGGAGATATATAATCTATGTTTTGGGAGGGTCATATTAGGACTTGCCTGAATTTATTCACAACACAAAATGTTAATTAAAATGTGCTCAAATCATAGAATCATAAGAAGCATTCGTATCACAAATAGCATTCATGGTACTGTTGTGACATCTGCAGTGTTTCTTTCTTAGCTGGGGAGAGGTTTATTAGGTTTTCAGTTCTATATACTCATAGCAGTCTTAGGAAAGAAAGCTTTCTGGTTTTTTTTCTGAACAGAAAACCCTTCAGCTTCACCTTGGAACACACAAGGTGTGAGCATTTTCAGTTCTGCCAACCAATAAGTAAAATCCAAACATAACCTCTCCTTTGTCTGTGATAATTTGGAAATTTGCTTCCTGAAAAAGTAAAAGACTGGTCGATGACACGTGAGCAAAACCAGGTGTGTGTGCATTTTGCTTCTCTTCCATAGTACTTGAACTTAAACATGATGAGTATTATTATGGCAGATGGAAAACGATGAGGTAAAGTCCAATAACACTCATGGCCTCACATGGACAACTGAGAGGAATATAGTAAGCAGATAGGTTAGTGGAGATAGATGCATAGAATGAAACTGGTATGTCAGGCAGTTTTGTATTATAAACAGTGGGGAAGGTGTTAAAATTTTATGTCCAACCCATATGAGCCTTTTAATTAGTTTGTGCACAGGAGAGTCTCACCACATACATAAAAATGATGGAGGCATATTCTTCTGTGAGTGTGCTTAGCCTGTTTGAAGGTTACTGTTACCGTGTCTCAATATTGGTCTCCATCACAGGCTTAGACAACCCCGTGTTTTACATTCCCTAATATTATCCTTTTGTATACTACTGCTTTTATCTCAATTGCTGTATTTGAAATTACAGAGCAGGTAAAGTCAAGCTGGGAAGCAAAGGACAACTTTATAATCTTCCTGTTTGTGTCTTTCTCCAAGAAGTCCATGATATAAGTGACTACAGTGTGTTTTGCTGTGATCAGCTATTAGGCTGAGATCATTAGCTCACTTGCATAGTTTACTAATTAGCACAACTAATTATTCATCCAATTTAAAACTGAAGCAAGTAGCTAATGATTGGAAAAGTTTTCAGTACTGTGCCCAGACCTGTGGGTTTTGGTTTGGTTTGTATTTGGTCTTTTGGGGGGGCCTTTTTTTTTACTTCTTAATTCACAAAAATAGGTAAGAATTGTAGAGTTTGGAAAATCATAAAGGAGCAATGTGCTGTCACAGACCTTCAGTTTTATTACATCAGAATTGTCTTCAGTACCTAATCACTAAATCAGTATCCCATTACACTTCTGTTCCCTACCAGGGAGTTCAGCATCATTTGACACAAGCAATAGATTCTGCTCTAAAGCATTTGACACTAAGGGAAACCAGGCCTGAGATGAACTCACAGATCGAAGAAGGAAGCAGAAAATTCTGTTTTCTTCCTTTTTTGTAGTTCTAGTGATTGTTACGAAAGTTTCTGAACTTACAGACTGTGATAAGCTTCAAATGAATTACTTCAAAAGTGCTAATTTGAGGTAATCACAGAGCCAACCATTTCTCTAATAACTAATAGTGGCAGTTCTTTAAAATTATTTATGCATGAGTTGATATTTTCAGAATTAAAAGAATAAAAGTTGCAAGCTCCAAATTATTACTAATACTGAAAATGCATCAGAAGAATCTGAAATTGAGTACATTTTAAATTTCATGTAATAAGGATTCCAGTTACCTGTTTACAGAAATATTGCCAGACTCTGATCGAAATAATGTGATAGAATAGAAGGTCTTAAATTAGTTTGGCAAATTTGGAGCAAGACAAATGTTTCTCAAATCCTTTCTGGTTTATAATATTAAATAAACATTTATCTAAAAAATGTAGCAAATAACTCCTCTTTGTCATGGTAGAAAAAAAGCTCTAATTCAACTCTTCCTTAAATTTATCACTTTGTTGAGTGCTCCTCAGTTTTGCTGTACTGTACCCAACATTTATCTAAATGAAAGTGTACGAGACCCAGAGTTGCCCTTCATTCACTATATCCTTTATGAATTAGAGTTCCATTTGTCAAAATTACAGCAAGAAGAGTAAGGTCTCACAGGGCTGTCTCATTACAAGGCTTGTAAACACTGTCCTTACAAAGAAATGGTTTAACACCTAACAAATCAAAAACTGATTTGGAATAGAATTTATTTGAGATCATCTATCTTTGAAAGACATGCTGTAGTGAGTGCACTTCATGGCCTTTCTACCCATTCATCAAGAAATTAACAAGCGAATACCACAGACCACCAGATCTTCTTGGATTCTGAAATGTGAAATATGTTCAGAACAGATCTGTCACAGATGTTCTATTTTTATATTTCATGATGACTTCAAAAAAGTTTTAAAATAAGAGAACCTCTCAAGGTAAAGAGTAAAAAGAAAAACAACTTATCACTTTAAAACCAGACAACAAACCAAATAAAAAATTATATGACACAAAACTATAACTAGTATTGTTAACAGTGATATAAAAAGGAGAGATGAATAAATGAATACTTGATATTTTAGTGTGTTTGAAAAAAAAATATATTTTCAAAGCTCTGGCAAGATTACAATGAAATTAAATCCTTTCCCAGATATTTAATTTAAAACTCTTTTAAGGACACAAGGAGTTTGGATTTTAGAGACACAATACAGGATTGTATTACTGCCAGTTTCTAAGTCAAATAAGTAAATATTTCTAATCAATTAAAACAGAAAAAAAGCCGCAGCTAGATATAATTTCAAGAAATCAACATTTTGACATTGGGTTGCACAGAAATTGAACTGACAGATGCTATCAGTTCTTGCCTTTATCAAATTCCTTCTTAAGAGATATTCTTCTAGATTGGGTTTTGGAAGAAAATATTGAAATAAGTAGCTATGTATTTCTTAAAACTACAATTTACAAAGAAGTTAAAGTTGCTCATCTTGCAACTGAGATTTGAGCTTTAATTTCTTGAATTAAAGACTGAAGATATTTCAAGCAAATACAAGTGTAAGACAAAATAAGCTATTAAAATTAAAACAGTATTTATCTTTTGTCACACGTTAATAATTTGTAAATGTGCATCCTAAAGACCTGTTTCCTACAGTAGCATCAAGGTCATCTTTAAGAAAAATTCAAGAGACCAACCACCATGCCTCTACAAAACCCCATCTCTCTTAGAAAGGTGTGTGTTTTATGCATCTGAAAGGCTATGTGAGTTGCAAAGTAAAACTGTACAGTATTGCCAAGAATTTATCAATTTCTTAGTAGCATTACTTTTTTTGAAACAGAATTATTAAGCAGATAATAGTACCCCATATCAAAACTCCACAAAAAAAGCTACTCATTTCCCAAGAATAAACAAATCGCATGTTATTTTGTAGCTACAGCCTCTAGAAGTATTTAATGTAGGCAAGATTGTAAAAATTGGGGGGAGGGTTGTTATTGTTATTATAACATCTGAATTTCTGGTTTCCTGTTTTCAATTAAATCAGTAAATTCCCTGTTGGGTTCTGTAGGTCACAGAGGTTCTAGGGATGCAATCTAAATTTCAAAGACACCGTAGGTGTGCAGACCCACAAAACCTGACCCTATTTTAAAATTAGCAGTTCAAACATAACATATTGCTGATTAGATTTATGTTTATGTACACTTATTTCATTAGACATCACAGTAATTATATGATTTTGTTTAACAGGAAGAGAGTTTCCAGTTTTCTCTTCCATTCATTTCTATATATTCAGATATAGTATTTTAAATGTTTTCTCTATAACTGTAGTATAAAATTATGTTAAAAATATGGTTAATTTTAAGAAAAATTTGCTTGGTAGTACTGTAACCAGCAAAAGGAGACTACTGCTTCTTATGAAGTTGTTTTCATAGTTTACTTCAACGAATTACCGATAAGGCAATTTATGCAGTGAGTGGTCTTTGATCTTTGAAGAGAGATGGCAGAATGTAAAGTTAACCTCATTTTAATGTTACCTAAATATACTGACAGGAAATTCTAATGTTTCCAAACATCTGGAAATCTGCTTCATGGGATGGTATTCTTCTTTTCTATAAGAACTCCTTTTCATATATTGTCTTCTCCAGTTTTATGCGGCTTCTAAAGGAGCATTTTGACATAAGTCTGTTCTCTTTACAGTAAAATGCTGCATTTAATTAAATACTCTTTTTTATAGCAGCCAAAGTACACTTTTTCTGAAGGTTAGCTCTCCTCAGAAACTTTTAAGGGTAAAGTTGCTTTTTCCTCCGTACAGGTCACTGCTATCTACTGCTCCATAGAATTCTGCTTTGATGTTGAATTCTAATCTCATAAGGTAGTTTTAAATATTTTATTAAATAAAGGGATTCAGAATTAGTTCCTCACAGAATGCTTCCTGATAGGTCATAATGTGAATCATGACATTATATAGCAGACAAAGCATAATTTATCAACAGAGTTTGAAAGAACTAAGCTTTTTCTTGGGAGAGATCTTTTGCTTATTGTACAAACTAACCATTCAAGGAAGAATCAAGCTTATGTGTGCACAGAATGCAAAATGATTATGTGCACTTTTTATTTATCCAACTTTACTAGTAGTTGAAAATACTTAGAAAAAAGTTTTGCTAGATCACCATTCTGCTTTATATAATCTAAAAGTTTAAATCCCTCCTTTCATTGCTAATCTTCACTAACTTGATTAGGCGGCAGGACCCTTGTAGCGGTCACAGTTATGGAGAGCAGCTGCTTGGGAGTCTGTAAACTGACCTCTACGAAACCCAGTAAGATTAAATCATTGACATGATGACCACTCTACCCCAGCATAATATCTTTCCATGCAGCAATAGAGCCAGCCCTCCTAGGGCTGGGTTTCCTCCATGGGAAATGGGCTCCTCATATCCCTGGATCTGCTCAAGAGACGGACCTTCTGGCTTTGCCTAGCAGACCAGTGCTGGCATATCATGATAAACTGTCCCCACCTGTGTCTGCTAGAGTTGTTAAATTGCAATGTGTTTCTGGAACTGGCAGATTTGACTGGCATATAATTTAGTTTCCCCAGAGAATCTGAGAAGTGACTGTTATTACAGGAAGGCTGGTTTTAATAGATTTAATAAAAGCCAGAGGAATCTCAATCATATTTTCATTATTAAGGATCTTTGAAGAAAGGAGAGAGAAAAAGTATAAGAATTGCAAAGAAATTAAAAATCACACACATTAGTGTTGGAAATTATTTCCACCAAAAGTAAAACCGAACCACGCTTTTGTTTTCTATAATAAAGAGATGAAAATTTAATAATAGAAATTCGACACATTTTTCTCCAATTTTTATACGTAATATTTAACCAAATGGTCTTCTTTATGTGTCATTTGTAAATAAATACTTTACTGGTGTATACATTTTTCTCCTAAAATTTCTCAGATGCTTTTCTTTGTAAAAATGATATGGACACAAAATATGCCAGTAAAGAGATGGACAATATGGGCAGGATTAAAATGAACACTTCTCAGATAAGTTTGAGGGTTTTTTAAACAATAAATGCTTGTAATTAAAGTCAAAGTTTTGTATTTTAATATAACAGGTCCTACGTAAAGATGAAGTTATGATGTTGGGCAGATATGAAAACAGAGATCCAGAGTGATTAAGAAGCTATTTTTTAGAAATAATCAATATTATAATTTCATTTATTTGAGATCTTAGGTATTCTGAGCTTAGGACAAAGGATCCTACACTGATTCTACATCAGCCACCAATAGGATTATATGCCCAGTCCAGCAAATGTTACAAAGCATTTGAATCTCCTGAAGGAGTCCTTCATTCTTCCTGGAACCAGGAGTTCCTCTTACAGGAACTTAAAACAGTCAAATGTTTATGTGTGGATTAAGATATAGTTTGCCAATGTATCTTGTATACACAAGAATGGCTTCATATTTCATGACTGATGACCTTTACAAATCCCTGTCAGTTTGAAATGCAGTCTTGGTGTGTACTGTAGTTTGAAAAACTGCAAAAAGGAACCAAGTTCTGTGATATGTTGTGTATCACTTAAACAGGCGCAGATGATACACAGGAAAAATAATGAAGAGCAATAAAATTTTCCTAACTGTGTTTCCAGCCATTTTACAGAAGAAGTACAGTAATAGCTGAGAGGAAAATAACTACATCACACCAATAGTTATTGCTCAGTGGAAAGGACATCAAGGACACTTGCAAGTAAGAGAATTGGATCAATATTAACGCGATTTTCATTTCATGCTTCCCCAACTCCAGTAAGCTGACAATATACTCTGATTATGTGAACTGCCTCTGAGTAACATAGAAAAGGTTATTAGAGCAAGAGGTGGAAATGGAATGCACTTTTTATATTGACAGGTCTGCTAATAGAGTGTACTGATTTTCAAAGCCATGCAATGCATTTTCACAATTTGGTTTTGACAGCAAAAAGGAATTTAATTTATCATTAATTCAAAATATTCACATGTAAGCAAAGGTTTCTTAAGACAGGCCACTGAAGAGGGTAATCAGACTATTTCAACAGAAAAATGTAATTAATAAGGCAAGAAGAAAAATTGAATTTAAATATGTATGACAATGAAATAATGAAATCAGCTAAATGAGGCATTCTACACTTTTGAAACAGCATCTGATAAAATATACTTCAAATAATATAGAAGTGAAAAATATGTCGTGACTTAACATTCAAGTCCAGATTACGCTGGAAAATTTTAGATTAGTTCTGAGTTTGAAATACCTAACACATTCTCTAGGAAAAGCTATCCTATCTGCTTGCAAAGCCTAAAACCAAGATCATAACCAGGAAGACCACATATTGAGCAATTATGTCCATGCTTGCTTGCATCAATTTTGCTTTCCTGCTCACACAAAAAAAATCTAATTGAAATCTAGGATAAAGCCTTGAGGAGAAATAAAACACTATTTGGAAATAGGCACCTAGTGTTTTCTAGCAACCCAATGGTAATGTAGTGGCATGTGAGAAAAGTGATCTTATCTCCCATACTGGGGTATTCTACACCAACATTTCTAATCCTTACCAAACACTATAAAATTAGAGCCTCCAGACCATGTAATTCTGATTTCGAATTCTCCTGTCCTGTGGCCAAAGCATGAGCAATGATGTATTGGTTAGAAGGCAATTTTGTCCCTTACCACTGAAAGTTTTGCTAGCAAAATCAGGTCTTTGGAAACAGACACTGTACAGAGGTATAATAGGACAGCTAAAACATTAATTCTCAAGGGAATGAAGGTAAAGGAATTTAAAAATTATTTTATACTAGTTATCATAATACTAGTACTTAGATAACTATTTCAATTTCCATTAAGACTACTCATTTACAGAAGAAAGCATCAACAGCTTGTGAGACCCATTTGCCAATATGTCTAAAATGATTTTTGCTTTCTGGAATAGTAATCTTTTCAAATGAAATTCTGCTCCTTTAAGACATACAGGAAGAACATCTTATGCAGTTTTTACACAGGCAAAAATCTCCTATACATTACAAAATGTCTTCTGTAACGTTTCTTAGAATTATTGTTCCTGTGATACATAAATAACAGATTTGTCAATATAACAATACCACAAAATATCTAGATTTATTCTCCATTGTATTATCTTTTACTGTGCTATCCCAACTGGTTCAGTGTGTTTGCTTTTTTTCTGTACA
Organism: Upupa epops; assembly: GCA_013397515.1. Taxonomy (NCBI): domain Eukaryota; kingdom Metazoa; phylum Chordata; class Aves; order Bucerotiformes; family Upupidae; genus Upupa; species Upupa epops. The sequence continues at coordinate 215,642 of VZRI01004011.1, read as the reverse complement.
AATTCCATCTTCCTCACATAGATCCCCACATCTTTAGAACTGTAATACATATTTCTTTCTTCAGCAGAAACAGTAACTGGTGGGAGGAACTGTTTCTTTTTCTGCATAGATTAATGCCTATAGCAACACTGGTCAAAGGGCAGCACCCACAGGAGATACAGATTAGTGAGGCAGCCGCGAGGTCCTAATATTGGCATATTTGTGTTTAACTCAGCACTACTAAAGGACAGTGCTCTAGCAACAGTAGCACCTCAGTTTGGGCTCAGCTGCTGTAAATACTTAAGCTCATTCAAGATAGCAACTATCCATCAGTAACAATTATCTATCAAGATTATTAATCTAGATAAGTGTTGTCTATCAAATGAAAATAAAAGCTTTTCTATTTGCTTGCTAGCAGAATTTTACTTTGTGTGTTTTATACAGTTGTGTTTGGGTTGTTTCACAAAAAATAGCTGAAGTTACATTTTTGTTTCATGAGGTCTAGAAAATTACAAACAAAACTGTAGTGGTACACAAAAGATCATTGAGTTAAGGCAGATTCTGAGGGTGCACTTATAAAATAGCTTAATGAGATAATTGACAAGATTTTCATTATTTTGTGTCAGAAATAGGTGAGTGATAATCAATTGTCCCAGGTAGAAAGCCTGTGTGTGTATTAAGGATAGCTAACTCACTGAAAGCTTGGTAGCAGTCAGCAGTAAAAAAAAAGAAATTAAAAAAAGAAGAGTGTTATATTTCAGTTTCCATTTGGCTCTTGCATGAGGTCTGTGGCATCTTTCATTCTGCTTTGCAGATTGCAAGAAAGCACAAACCTTACATGCAGGGATACTGGCAAAATGTCCATGTTAATGTTAAATTTCCGAGCAATAATAACACTATTTTCCATTCAGACTGGAGCTGAGATGGTATTTAGACAATATGATCAGCTTTGTTTAAATGCATGGGGTTGAATGACTTGTGCTGTATGGCAAAAGAGACACCAATAAAACACCCTTCAAGCATTATGCATAGTCCTTTCAGCTGGGAAAGTGTATCTATCATAGATGATATTCAGGGTTTTACACTAGTACACAGAGATATAGTCTTCAGGCACACTACAGGGATAAGCAAAAGGTAATGTAGTGATGTAGCATACATGATATGAAAAGCAAAACTAAATATACAGTTTGAAACATGTATAATACTGTGGCCAATAGAAATCATAACAAGGTGTCTTCCTTGTCATTAGGTTAGTGATATATTAGAGAACTTTTCCATAAAATGTATTTGGCTTTTAATATTGTGCTTTCACCTGGTGTTTCTGCACCCCTGTGTCTGCCTCTGTTGACTTAACCATCTTTAAATTGCAAGGAGCCCAGAGGCTTTCAGAAACCTAAAAAGATGTCTGAAACTAGAAAAACATTGCCTGAAAAACCGACATGCCTCCTACTGGCTGTCAGAAAGAGTGGTAGCATAACACCTTAAAAACCTCTGCTCTGATCTCCTAAATATAGGCTGCCATGGTTGCAGCACGACTGAAATGGTGCTCCATTCCAACCATGCACCTGGCAGGTTGTTCTAGCCTGGTCTTCAGAAAGCACTTCTCTCTCTAGAGGCAGAAGTGGAACTTTATCCTACATTTTCAGATGCATTTGGTCCAGCATTGGCTTCTTTACTCAGTTATTGGTGTTTCAAAACATCCTTTTCCCTTATCAAATGATACGTATTTCTACTTACATATGAAGTGGAGAGTGGAATCTTGCATTTGAGACATCAAAAATGAGAAGAGCAGAGGAAAAATATAAATGGAATATTCTGAGCTACTACAGCCAAAGAAGATATAAAGTGCTGTTAATGTTTAATGTAGAGTCTAAAAGCATAGAAAATAGGAGGTAAAAAAAGCACACAGTAAAACATGAGTGCCAAGGGCTACATTCAGCCAGCTGTGAAAGCTGTCTTGAAGGACTATTATTAGTATTTCTTTTACAGAATGTTCTACCAAAATGTTTCTATGACATGCATCAATAACATGTACTTGGCAATTAGCATGAGAAATAAATTAATAGCACAATCATACCTTTCATGTGGGTTTGAAAATATTTCACATCATAGTAACTTAGTGCTTTTAGTAAGTAAATAACTTTAATTTGATAGGACAGACAGATATGATGTATTCTTTTCACAAGAAAATGTAACAGTGTAAGGCAGAGAAATGCAGTTAAAATTCTACAACTGGCAATGGTTGTGATTTCTAGACCTTAGGAATAGTTTTGCAGGCCAATTTGATTACTTCAAGAACATTCCAGAGTTATATGCTTTCAGATGAAGAAGCAAGAAATAGAAGTTGTTATGTTAACTCCTGGTAAGATGCCAGAAAGTTCTACAGTAAAATCTGTTAGCTCAGACCTATAACAGCAGCTAAAATCTAGGTCATGCCAGATAACCTAAAAATCTCAGAAGAAAGGCATTTGAAACCCAACACAGAGGTTTTGAGGGAGAAAAAAGATTTGATATCCCATCTGGATCTGTGAAAGCTTGAATTAGGGTCAAAATGGAGATTTGGACTTTCAAGATTTGAGGGAAACATTAGAAGAAAACAGAATATTTTATGAATCAATATTTAAGTTTTGCAATAAAGATTCTATGAAAATTTCTTTATTAGAAACAACATATACCAGAGAGCAGATATTTGGAGACTGCAAAGGACCATTAGGATAAAATTGCAACTCATTTCCATCACCTAGTCAGCAGAAGCCCTGACACCAAGTAGTCAGTACAACTCAGCACAATGGTCTCCCACCCTACCTAAGCAAACTAGCCTGGTTTATATCTCAGAAGTGTCTTTCATTACATTACAGTCAGATATAACAATGATGATCATCATAACAGTAGATGCATTTAATAAGAATGTATTGATGAATGAGGGGGAAAGAAGAAGAACTAGAAAGAAGACCAAGTGAAATCAATTATTGTAGATTTAATTATTCTCACAATTAGTATTTTGCTTTGCAAATCCTTCTAATAATACCTAAAGTAAAGGTTCTTATTCCTCGATTTCAAAAAATGTCATTTTAATTTTTATCTGATAATTACCATGTAAAATATGAAAAGGAGACAATTATTATGTCATATTTTCTCTAAAATCCTATGAGGATAGAATATTTTGACATTTATTTGGCACAGGCATGGATGGCATTGTTGGGCTATAAACATAAAACTAAAATCTTAAGAAAACACACAGATTTTTGTGACTTTTCCAGATTCACAGGTCAGATACAAACTCCTTCAGAGTACATAGGAGATTTCACAATCACTGTGGAAGTTAGTTCATATGCCAAAAGAAAACTATATAATAGTATTTTACGTGCTCCAAATGAAGCAGACTGGTTTACATACTTGTCTCATTGGGCAGCATGATTGCATTTAGACTAAAGAACAAAGAGGATTGACTTGATGACACATGGAAGCATTTTATGGATTAATGTCTGCTTATGTATTCTTAAAATGCTCACTGCTGAACATCGAATATCTGTGGTTCTTTCTCCATAAGGTGAAAAGGCCATTTCTTAAACTGTTCACAATTAATTGTCAACTCTTTTTTTACCTAAAGACTAAAATAAAGCATGCATGAGTGCAATGAGGGAACAGGTTTTCTTTTTAGCAAAGGGCTTGCTTCTTTAGTTTCTCTTCTATATTCATACTTAACACATCACTATATAATAACTGGTTTTGAAACTTATCATAGATAAAGGTCATCCCCTGTATTTCTCCAGAGCAATGTGTTTTATAACCCTATGCATGCTACAAAAAAAATAAGTTCAAAAACCTCCTCGTAGCTCCTGTAGTCACAACAAAATCAACGTCACTAATAATAACTATTGTAATATCCATGAACAAAATGATACCAGCAGTGTTTTATGATGATCCATACCTATTCAAAATCTTTATGATCTGGTTGATGGGGCAGAGGATTGTACCCAAGCAAGCTTTCACAAGACCTAAAACTGGGAGGAGTAGCCTATATACCAGAGGGTCCTGTTGCCATCCAGAGGAACTTCAGCAGACTGGAGAAATGAGCTGAAATGAACTTCAAGGAGTTCAATGAGTAGTGTAAAGCCCTCTGTCTGGGGAGGAACAACCCCAGGCTGTTCCTATGCTGGGGTCCCGCTGGCTGGAAAGCAGCTCTGCAAAAAAGTCATACCCAGGCCCTGGTGGACATCTCATTGAACATGAGCCAGCTGTGTGCTTCCGCTGCAAGGGTTCATGATAACCTGGGCTGTGTTAGGCAAAGCACTGCCACGAGGTGGAGTAAGGAGATCTTTCCTTCTACTCGGTGCTGGTGAGGCCACACCTTATGTGCTGTAACCAGTTCTGGGCTCCTTTGTTATGAGAGATTCGGGCATAGCAGAGATAGTCTAATTAAGGTCTGTAAGGATCATGAAGGGACTGAAGCATCCCTCCGATGAGGAAAGGCTGAGAAAGCTGGGACTGTTCAGCCTAGAGAAGGATCAGAAGGGATGTTATCAGTGTACATGAGTAACTGAAAGAATGGTGCAAAGAAAATGGAGCCAGGCTCCTTTCAGTGACAGGACAAGAGGCAATGAGCAAAACCTGAAACAGAGTAGTACCCTTTGAACATTAGGAAACATTTTGGATGTAGGGTGCCTAGGGAGGCTGAGGAGTATCCATCCTCAGAGGTATTCAAAAGCTGTCTGGAGATGGTTCAGAGCAACCTGATCTAAGTAGCCTTGCATGACTTTGTCCCTTCCAATCTCAACCATTCTCTAAATTTTTGTTATGTGAATCTGCATTTTTTTAAAAGGTTCTGTGGAGATAAAAATAACTTGTTGTTAAGGATTATAGTTGTAGTATCAGTATTTTGTATGAAATGGCATAAACTGAGTTTTGAACATTGAGATATAAATAATCTAGGGCCTTAAAAATATTACTAGAGTTCTGGTAAATGTCTACTCTAATCTCTGTCTCAATAAGAATCACAGGCTACAAGGCACCTCTGAAGATTGCACAGTCCTATTCTCTGCCAAAAACATGACTGTTAAAGAAGGCTACCCAGGATGATGGCAAGCTGGGGTTTTGGTATTTCCAACAACGGAGACTAGACAAATTCTCTGGCCAACATATTTAATTGTTTGACTACAATTGCAGTAAAAAAAAACCAAACCACCATAAGTTTTACTTATATTTCAATAGAACGTTCTGTATCTCAATTTGTGCCTGCCACATCTTGTTCTTTCACTGGAGAAGTGTCTGACACTGCCTTCTTCATTCTCTCCCAACAGGTACTTACACATGACTATAGGCCTTATAAGGCTTATAGGTCCCCTTGATTGTTCTCTCAACCACAGCTAAACAAAGATTATATAAACAATATCTTTAGAAGTAGAAATAAATGTAAACAAAGAATACAAAAAGACACACTGAGAAAAGTAACTGGATTTTACTGGGTCTGATTGCAAAACTCTGATAAAAGATGATCCAATATCAGTTATCTTCAGTTTGTATTCAGTTAGTGAAAGGATACTGCTTTTTGAAAGACAGTTCTGCCAAATGAAACCAATTTCTTTTCAAACTCTGGAGTCCCTCCTTTATCTTGTTCTAACACTGACTACAGAAAGCAGGGAGCCTAGTAGTTCAGAAGATGGAACGCAGAATTTTTTAGCAGGCTTTGCTTCAGAGCTACTTTTGCTCACAATTCATCTTTATAGATTTTTCTTTAAAAGAAATGGAATCTTCCTGTTCAGTTCATGGGGCACACAAAATCCCTGTTCTGAAGACAGTCTGAGTACACGTTCCCATGGATTTTAGACTCCTAGTTTCATATCAGAGAATGCACACAACCTTCCTTTTAAGGTAATACTTGCTTGAAGCTAAATGTTCTGGAAATGTAAGTCCTTCAGTAGCCTGAAGGAATCCTGCCTGCAATTCATTGAAAGTCAATCAAGATCCAGTTGCTTTCATGGAAGTAGATTTCAGAGTGGAGCATTTCAGATTTCAAAACCTGATGCTTTTTAATTGTCTTTGCACAATGATGTTGTATTTCTGATGCTGAGCACAAAGAGCATTTGCTGAAACTTAACAGCAGTAATGACAAGGTAGGTAAGACGAAAGGAGCCATATACATTCTGCTTCAGCTAGACCTACTCTTGAAATAAGGCTGCTAATTAGATGTTCAAACACAAAATGTCTTGAGTATTTTAAAATAGGCAAGTTCGTAAGCAATTGCCATACTGCACACAGAAAACATATTTGCAGCTTTGTGTCAAAACCTTAATGTATTTCTTGCTCCATTATGAAGATATTTTTGGCTATTTTTTGCTTTTTCATTCTAAGCATTCAGAATCTGTTATATTAATCAGCTTAACTGGTTAAATATCCTTCAGCACAGACAGTAGAAATATTTGACCAGTTACACTTATACATTTAGGACAAGGGTACAGAGTTATTTGTGTTCATTTCCTCCAGCATAGAATGGAAAATGTGTCCTTTCTTGGACCCCCTCTATGTGCAAATGGTTTGTTCTCCACAATCTTTAAAGACTGAAAGATGAAAGCTTAATAAACTAACTATTTTTCTCTTAAGATGACCTTTGTGGAGCTGTATTTTGTCTCCCTGGCAGGGTGGTACAGTAGAGTCTCATCTATTCTAATCTCCAGTGACTGTAAACTGTTAAGGTGATTAATTGGAAGAGACAGTCCTTTTTGCCACATGTACGGAATCACTATGAATTGGGTCATATCTGCATATTTCATGAATTCATTGGTAGAAACATTTGGGAGATAGATGCAGAGTTTACAATACTTTATACAATTTTATTTTCTTTTCAGTCTGCATTTTAATTTATTACATTCAAACTCAGTCTAAAATTCAGAACTGCTTAAAATCAATCAACACTATAGGATTAAAACTTTATTTAAAGATTTCAAATAGTTTACAATTCCATTATTGCTTGTGCTTTGATACTGCAGTAAGTAGTATCCCTTCAGCTTTACAAAAGGGAGAAATGAATCTATATTTCTGTTCAAGTAGGAGTTTAACTGAAACAAAAGGGCAGAGCAGAATGCTGAACTAATTATGCTTAGATGTTAAAACTATTCATGAAAGTAATTTTAACATATTTTAAATGAACCTAGTTCCTAATATTAAAAGCTTATAAATTGAGGACACTAATCCAAAGGGAAGAAGTCTCCAGTCTATCTCCTGTAAGCAGTGCTATGATTCCCACATGCCTCAAAGGACAGCTAAGTATATAGCCATAGCAATAAGGCACAAATTTTCACACAGTTGTATATAGCCACAGAAATATGTTGTAAGTTTTCATTGCAATATTTTTCACTTGTCAGGTACTTCAAACAGATATACACACATATGTACATATATGTATGCATACTATGTTTTATCAAAACAGATTAACAGACATTAGTTAAAGAGAAGCTTCATCCACTTGCCTTGTAGCAGACCTTTTTATTTCCCAGCAACAGATAGGATATAATGTTTCCTACAGGAAAAGTCACTTAGCTAAAATTAACATTTTTTTCATGGCAGAATTTAACTTTTGTTGTTACTTCTCTCTAAAGCAAACATGTAGATCAAGACATAGCTTTCATTTCCAAGAGACTTCCTTGATGACTTTGAGTATTATATAATTACAATATTCATACATCCAACAACAATTCTGATTTAATACTAGAGTAGCTCTTTTATTTATCAAGGTTGTGTCTCAATACTTGCACAAGCTTAGATAAATCAGGTGTTAAGCAGGCACATCACCAAGGAATCTGGAAATTCTCTCATCTGCAGCCCTCAGCATATCTTATTATTTACTGCTAAAGAAATGACTTGATTCATTTTGTCATCTTTGCTCTGTGATTTTTGCTCAGCTGAAGCTGCCTGCCCTCTTCTGCAATGCTTGATCAGACCTATTTAAGTTGATGCCTTTGATCGTAGACACTGAGGAGCTTGCTGACTTAGGCTTTGACTAAACATTCCTTCACTTCAATATTCATGCACAAAATCCTAAATGATAACTGACAGTCAATGTAGATAACAAAAAACTTGTAAGATGTTTCCACTATTTTACTGATGCTCAGGATAGCTCTACTTGTACTAGAGGTATCAGTAAAGGTGAATAATTGCCAATAATAGAACAAAAGCCCAATATATTTTGCTTTGATGAATAGTTTATTTCTCACAAAGAAGTATCTGAGGTCAGGAAAAAAATATGTTACTGGAAAATTATGCAACATTGTTTAAACAAAAATGTTTTAAATTCTTTCTGTAGCATGATTCCTTGTTTTGGAAGTTAGGGGCATTTTACTATCAAACTGTTCCAAACAAAATTATGGAAATGAAGCTAATAAAAAAAACCCAAAACCCAAAAAAACCCACAATGAAAGTTAAGCCCTGTGGAAAAAAAATCTGCCTACAGCTCTTTATTAATCACATTCCAACACCAGAGGCTAAAAGTAAATCCAACTGCACCAAATCCTTTTCACATGACAACCTCATAAATTATTCAACTCATTAGTAACAGCAAGAGGCATAAAAACATCACTGGTAAGGTTGTTTTTTTACAGAGAAAGGTCAATGAAAAGTTTCAATATTACAATCCAAAGGCTTAAGCCTCTAAAAAGTAAGTCCATCTTGATAGGATCCATAAATTATGACTTTGATGCATACTGCTTGAGAATTACAAGCAATTACTACGTTTGGTGTGTACCAGCTCTAAACAGACCTGAGCTTTAATTTTCCTGTATATTGAATACAAAACAGGTGAGTAGTGTGAAATCATACAGAAATAATGAAATTTTTACCTTAGTTTTTCAATTTCTTTTGGCTGTAGCTTTGTCTTGCCAAGCTAGATCTAGTACCAGGCAGCTGTCAACTGCACTGAAGTGCTATACATGAAAACTACGTAAATGGAGGCAATTTTTAAACATGCTGAAACTGTTTAAGTGCAACCTGTGTTATAGATCTTGTAGAGCAAAAGCCAAAACTATTTCCAGCATCCTCTGATACAACCTACCTACAACGAAGGCATGAAACAAAGGCCACTAAAGTAAATGGAAAAAGGTCCTGTTAGTTACAGGGTATTATCAATGCTTAAATCTCTGTAATAGCTTATGAATCAGATTTCTTCTTGTTTTAATGGTTATTATATATCTCCAAATAAAAATAGTAATCAATAAAATTATTTTAAGCGTTCTTGTGAAATGCACAAGGCCTGTGATTTTGATTATTATTTGCCTTACAAAAACAACAGAGTGATTAGTATAGCTTTGCATCTGTCTCTCCTAGAATATCTATTTTGATGTTCTTAAAGAACATAAAAAAAAAAAACCCTTGTCAAATATGCAACAATACAGGCTGCTGGGGGAAAGTTCTTCCTTAACCCAACTAATGAATAGTTTATGACCTGAAGTCCTGCACATGATAGCCTTCACATTTAAATAAATATTACATTACACCATCTAGTCTAACTGCACATCCAGATATTCATTTCTATGTCCAACCTTGTTTGAATCACAGCTATTTGTCTCAACAATCTGCAAGCTGGTGAAAAGGGTCACACAGAGTTAGCTTTATATCTCTCAAATTCAGATTTTCTGACAATGTTAGCCTTGGGCTACATATCAGCTGAAAGACTCAACTTGCTTTGTGTATAATTATTTCCATGTTTTACTCTTCAATGTTAAGGAATCCCAGGATTTTTTTTTTTTCAGTATTAAAAAGAAAGGACAGAAAAACATTTTAATATTCTTTAAAAACATGTATGTCATTGATACATTAAATAGGTAACCCAGCTCAAACCTGAGAAATACATTTGCTTTAGACTTCTCAAGTACTAAGGTTCAGTGGGTTGTACAAAAGTCACTAAACATGAAATATTTAGATGATATAAAGGAATTCATAAGCATTTTCTTCCTTCCTCTTTTATACTCCAGATACTTAATGAAAATCAGACATCATCTAATTCTGATCATAGTCAGTTCATTATTCAAATAAGAAGTATCTTTAAAATAATTATTTTAAGTAAGTTCTTACACATTTCATGATTGGCAGAAAGAAATACTTTTGGCTGACATTGTGCATGCCAGGGTAAAACTTGTAATATTTCTAAAAAGCAGTTAGTGTTCCTCATTCACAGAAACTCTCCAACGGAACTATTACAACACATTAGTTTGATGGCCTAAGAGTTTTATTCTGTCACTTGGGTAAGGTAAATTCAGGTAGTTTTACCAGTGTCTCAAAATTAGCATCTAGGAATGCTGGAGAGGTAAAATGTGAATCCCCTAGGGACCACATGATTTAACAGCATACAAGCTCAAGTCTTCTGGTTCATCAAAGTGTGAGGATTGAATTAATTCCCTTCCTAAGTATATATTGTCATAGGAATTGTCATTACTGTCCTTAGAAAAGAAGGATCTTGATCCTTAGGGATCCATGGACATCAAGGAAACATTGTAAGACATATTTTTAAGCAGGACTTAGTACTGACCATATTCCACAGCAGCTTTTAGGAGAGCATCAGCATGAGTAGACCCAAAAGCATTGCGAACAAATCGTCTCCGCCGGCGCAAATCATCTTCCCAGTAATCCAAGCGCCAGAAGTCATGCAGTTGGCTATGAAAGAAAGAACACACACATTAGCACCTAGCACAACTTGGACTGTATGTACAAATATTACAGTATAATTTCACTGATGATTCTCTATTTCAGGAAAACAATCTTGTAAAAATATATATTAATAAAACTTATAATATTCTAATGCTTCTTTATATGCATTTATATATTATAAACCTAGGCATTGCCTGTCTCAAAATGCTCTGCCTGCTGCTAAAACATTAATCACACTCAGCCCATTAACAAATGCAGCATCAAATTACAAGTATTAATGGCACAGCTTGCTTTCTTTTACAGTGTTTTTAACAAGGCTTGTAAATCATAGAATGGACCTCAGCGCAAATAGTTTGCAATTTAATGACTATGGTCCCTTAGCAGACTGAATTTAGAAGCATAAAATATTGCCCACTTGAATTTTGTGGAACTATGATTAAACTAATGCGCTGAAATATTCATTGAAATAATTCCCCACTGCCCCTGGCAACCTGAGAAAATTGCAATTTTATTCATTATTAATAACACTGAATTAGAGCAGAAAAAAAATTCCACCATGTGGTAATTGTCTTGGTAAATTATTATTCCAGCACTAACAGAGTACTAGGATGATTTTATAGCTACCAGCTAATACAAACCATTAACGACCATGGCCATCTCTATTTTACATTGCTTTTTTTCATTCAAAAGCAATATTAAAGTTCTTTAGAATGATATAAGCTGCTGTTAACCTATATTCAAGTAAAACCCTACACACGTATAATAAACTGGCATTCAACTTTGGTTTTAAAGAAATAACCAGACCCACTTTTGGAAAGGCACTGGGCGTATCCCACAGCAGTTTTATAGGCATGCTATGGGATATTCAGACAAAGATGTACTTCAAGCCAACATTTTTTAAAAGTTTTGAAATCTCTGTCAAACACTCAAGAAGTTTGTGAGTTTACTGTTATACTTAAACTCATAAGTGAACACACTGTGTTGTTACAATTACTCTGGAGTCTATGACCTTGCAGATCATAATCAGGGATCTACTGCTTTACCAATACTTTTCAAGCGATCTACAGAAACTTGGAGATGTGTGGTCAACAGGCAGATAGAAAAAGTAAAATTTCAGCTCATGAATATGAGTTACATATTTTCTGGATCTTTCTAGGAGTTTCTTCAGTCTCTATCTTCTATATCCATTTAACCCTTATGTGATACAAATGCAAAAATGTGATAGACAAGTGCTCTATGGTTTACAAGGCAAAGGTTACAAAACCTCTGTGTGTACTCCAAGCCTATACTGTAAGCTGACATTACCAAAGATAATACATACCTGGGTGTTTTTGAAAAGCAAGAAAATTTCCCTTTTTAATTCTGTCTAAGATTACAACATGATGGAACAGGGGTAAAGATACTAATGAAAAGCCCTTTGAACACAGCAGCCGTTCTCTGAAATGGCAGTTGTCTCCACAGTAATAATGACGAAAAGGACTGTTATGTTTATATGAACAATGCAACTATCCACGAAGTCAAAATATTTTTTGAAACCAAGAAATATCGAAAGACCAAAAATATTTGTTTTCATTTGTTCTGTGTTTAATCTGGTAATCCCGGCAGAGAGTGACCTGGGAGTACTTGTCAACAACTGGCTAAATATGAGCCAGCAGTAAACCTGGGTGGCATGAAAGGTCAACAACATCTTGGCTTGTATCAGGAATAGCATGGCCAGCAGGACTAGGCACTGTACTCACTGTACATGGCATGGGTGAGGCCTCACCTCAAGTGAGGGAAGTTCTTGGCCCCTCACTTCAAGAAAGAGGTGGAAGTACTGGAGAGGGTCCAGAGGAGAGCAACGAGGCTGGGGATGGGACTAGAGGGAAAGTCTTATGAAGAGAGGTTGAAGGAGCTGGGGTTGTTTAGCCTGGAGAAGAGGAGACTCAGGGGGGATCTTATCACACTCTGTAACTACCTGAAGGTACAGACAGGTGGGGCTTGGGCTCTTCTCTCAGGTAACTAGTGATAGGATGAGAGGGCAGGGCCAGAAGCTGCACCAGGGGAGGATTAGTTTAGATATTAGGAAGAACTTCCTCATGGAAAGGGTGGTTAGACACTGGAATGGACTGCCCAAGGAGGTGGTAGAGTTCCCATTCCTGGATGGCACTTAGTGACATGGTCTAGCATATTGTGGTCACATTAGGTCATAGGCTGGGCTACATAATCTCAGAGGTCTTTTCCAGTCTTAATGATTCTGTGATCCATTAATTTTATTAATCTGTCTGAAGATTACCATATATTTTCAGCTAAAAGTAAACGTGAAATTAAAGTCACCATTTAAATGAAGTGCTAAGCAAAGAAGTGATGAAATTATCAGAAGATAAATTCTGTTTTGAGATCCAAGAAAAGGTTACAAGCTCACCAGAGATTAAAGTCTGAAATACAAAATAATGTTGCAAAATAAAAAAAAGCACTTAAATGATAAAACATAAACTTTATTCCTAACCAAAAATGATATGGCTTTTTAAAACACAGCTATGCTTCTTCCTAGGTTTTTCTACAAGCGTCTCTCCCAACAATGTTATGACACTTGTGGATACTGGCGTGTGATATCTGAACCCTAAATAAAGGATTTCTGTTATTCTGTTATTCTCACATTTACCCATGGCTCTTTGAATAACATCTTTAATAAAAAACCAAAGTACTTTCTTCTACCCTACTGTTAGCAAGAAAGTAGATGCCTGAAAAGCTTATGGCTCTACTTACAGAAAAATTTTAGTGTGATTGTGTTTCATGATTTGCATAATAGACAGAGAAATGTGTGGTATTTTAGTAAAAAAAATGTATTATTATTACATCTTTGGATTAATTAAAAATACTAGGAAGTAGAAGACTGTGGCCACAAGCTCCAGACCAAAACCACCAGTTCAACCACCCTGCTTCAAAAGACCAGAGCTATGAACTTCTACAGTACATTAGATTATAGTACTATAGAAATACTTGGATAATAATCCTGTGGATATCACTCAGCCTTTTAGATTTTCCAAGAATTTTGATTGCTGTTAGGTAGTTGTAAATGATGGCTGTAAATCAAGCAGAACTACACTTTCTATCACTGTACTAGGCACAAGTCAGTCCCAGAAGAGAGCATGTCTGCAAATCATCCACATCTCTTTCTATGACCATCCACTTTTCCTAGAAGTGACTTGACTAAATCAAGTCATTTTAGTAACTCATTTGTATGACAAGTACAATATTTCAATAAGCTTTACTTTTCTTAATAAGGTGTATTATTAATAATCCTTATTTCCACAGCCAACTAGATTACATGTAATTTCTCATTCCCCCATATCTTATACCAGTTAAGTGACATTTGAAATCAATCTTGTTTGAATTAAAAAGCACATATAAAGCATACTGTAATGACATTTTTTGAAGAACGAGAAGTTCATAGCAGCAATCATGTGCTACTTTTCCATACATGAAAAAGGGAAATATATCTGTATCTTTTAAACTGAGCAGTTATAGAAAGTGCACCCTAAAAACATGACCCAAAGGAAACTGCACTGTAAGTCTGTCATGATAATTCCCTTAAAAACTGTAATAGAATCCCAAACAAACCTGTCTCATCCTTATTATAATGAGGGCTGGTATGAATCTAGTGATATGTAATAGGTTACTAACCACAAACAATTTTATTTGGAGTGACATTCATGTTGCCAACTTAACCCCAAATGCAAGACTCATATGTGCATGTTTGAATGGAACAAGCTCTGTTTTACTGCAGTTACTGAAGGTTTACAAATCTTGTTTCACTGCCACTGTCATCATTGGTGCCGGCTTAACAGTTCACTGTGTACCTTCTACTTCAAACAGCACTTGATCTTGTTAAAGCCAGCACATGATGGGAAGGAAAAGCAGTTCTGTGCTACCCCAGATAGCCAAGGCGGACTTTGATAAGTTAGAGCAAACAGCTTTGAAGTCTTTGGAGGTTGCTCTAAAACTTAGAACTGCCCAGAATTCTGTACACATCTGTGTATTTGGGGACAATGATTATTGAGATGGTCTAAAGTATTCAGGTAGTTCAATTCTCCTTTATTTTAGAGGAGAAATTATGCAGCTCTGGCACCAAAACAATTTAGAGGAACAGCAATGCAGCCTGTACAGCAAAATCCCCCCTGCCTTTACACAGCTCCGATAAAGCTTGGAGGGTTTTTTGAAGACAACTTTTGAAGATGTTTTCTGTTAACTGCTATGGACAGAGCCCCACTGAAGCTTATGGGCAAAGTTTTCTCTTTTACTTATGAATATTAGCTGACCTATAACAGCAAGCTTTTGTTACCCCTGTGGCAGTCAGCATCTGTGTGACAGACAGTTGGAAACCCAGTCCCTGTTCATGTAAAAAAGCACTTTGCTCTATGCCACCTACAGCAATTGGAAGCAAACACAAACACTGGTGAGTAGCAGTACACATGTCCATAAAGGATTCTCAGGATTCAGCCCAGAGGATGGGCTGCCAGATGGAAGAGATTAAGTTTGAATATGTTAATGAAGAGGAACAAGCCTGCAGGCACGGGGGAAGGGGGAAAAGTTGTTTGGAAAAAGAGGTGGGTCACAGAACTGGGAGGGATGTCAGAGAATCTATAGTCTTTGTAATACTGGGAAACTGCCTAGAAAGGGCAAGGAATTGATGGTCCATAATTTCAAGAATTAGTTTTGGTTGTTTTTTTATGCAGCATATTTTGCAAAGGAAAACAAATGCTTTACACAGTATAGAATTATGGCTGTTTTGAGCAGTGAGGAAAAAACGTACACTGGAAAAGTATAAAGCCTTTCCCTGATGTTATATAAAGAGCAAAAATTTTCAGCATTAAAAAAAAGTAAAATATAATTTAAAATACAAAAAATTACAAATTATTACATATGAAATATTTAGAATGGTTAACATGTAGCAGCCAAAATATAAACCTATTTGGCAGATGATCTGAGCAGTAAAATTAAATAGCTCCATTTCTTTATTCCAAAAAGCATGCTAGAGAATCCCAGAAATCAAACTAGAAATACTTAAACCTATGAGAAATAATAAGCAAATAATACTGCCAATATTAAAAATGTAAATACTGACATAGAGAATAAAGATACCACTGTGAAGGTGGTGAGGCACTGGGGCAGACAGCCAAGAGGTTGTGGATACTCCATACCTAGATGAGTTCAAGGCCAAGCTGGATGGGGCTTTGAGCAACATATCAGGTGGAAGGTGTCCCTGCCCATGAAAAGGAATTTGTAACTAGATGGTCTTTGAGGTACTTCCAACCCAAACGATTCTATGCTTCTATGAATTCTTGCATGACAAGAACATAACACATTTTTTCAAAGAATCTGGGTGGACATATCCTAGGGAAATCAAGAGGGTGATAGATGGATTGCTGGAAGGAGAGCTACAAAGCTTAGGATTTCAGTATGATATGATGAAGTTATGTCCACAAACTGGTGAAATGATGTAACAACAGGAAGACGTGCCACAGAGAAGAACATAAGCTGGTGGAGATGGCACTGGTGATAAATATTGGGGGTGGTGATTGTGGCAGTGGGCAAACAAGGAATGAGAGACATGAATGACTGGTGAAATTTGAGGAGCAATGTAGACAAAGTTAGAGCTCTAAAAATGAAAGACGACTTGAAGTCTAGGAAATTTAGAATTAGTCTAGCCTAACTCTTTCCTAGACAGTGAGGAAATAAAAAAGTAAAGGGTCTAACAAATAGATAATATTCATTGAAGTAATTTTACTGAACCAGCAGTGAAACAAAAGGACAGATTAAGAGGTTTCTTTTGAAAATACTTTCCATGATGCTGGGAAATGGGACCCATAAAGACTACAGTTTTGGAAGCAAAGAAATCGAAAAGCATAGATGAAAGTAATTATTAATGGAAACTTAATGATTGATTGGTGAAGAAGTGATGGCAAGGGCGGAGAAGTACAAAGTTTGTGAGGAACAAAGATGTGAGAAGAAGACCAGTGATGATGAAGTAGAAGAGAAATAATTGCAAAAGTGAATGGGAAGAGAAAAAAAATCCTTGTGAATTATTATTGGAGAACAAATGTAAAAATAGTTGGTTTCTAAAAATATCTGTTAGATAATACAAAATATTGTAAGACTTGTGAATTTGAGCTACTTTTGGGGCAGAGAACCCAATTTGGTGCTGATCTGCAGTGTTTTATCATTCCTTTATAAACAGATAAAGGGAAAATATGGTTCATTTTACACAATTGATCATGTGCAGCACGAGCTACCAATAGATAATATACAAGTTGTCCCACAGATTTCCCTGTAGAGACTGGTAAAAATCTTTTAGATAGGAAAGCAAATTGTGAAAAATGAATGCAATTCATAAACCTGTAAACTCCTGCACAGATCAGTGTTTGTGTATTATAGCTTTACAAGATTTGTGTAGAGGAGATGGGTTTTCATGTGGACTTTGAAAAAGGGTGAAATAGAGCCCAGAAGAACTCAAGTTACCAGAAAATACTACTACTGAAAGAGAAAAAGAAAACTGCCAACACAGTTGTCTCCACTATTAGCATCACTCTAGTGGTCTTGTATTAATAAAGAAGGACAAAGCTGAGAGGAACTGAAGTTGGCTACAAATGAAAAGAGAATGAAAACTATCAGAAAACAACCAATGACTACATATTCACCAAATGCCCAGAGAAGAATTTTCTAAGAACTGTTTTAAAGTGTGACATCCTTGTCAGAAAAGAGAGGAAAAATTCTATGCTTTTTATTCTCTTCTTAAAGCCCTTGAAAAATGTATATTCATATGCACTCTGAAGAAAATTTTTAGGCTCCTGAAACTTTTATGATTTAATTTTGGTGAAAACATTGAAGACACCAGAGTTCAAGATACGAAAAATACCAGGAGGAAATCTCTCTAGTTGTACTAATTTTCAGTTAGACAAGATATCAGGAAGGAGAGCAATTTCAGTAGATGTGAATGGGAGGCTGAGGCAGTAGAGATAAGCCTTTTAGCAATGATGATTTTTAAGGCAGTTAATTGCCAGATTAAGTAGTACATGAAACAGTATAATTTCCTAAAGTTTTACATTTGGCTAATCAAATGATAAACTGAATAAACAACTGAGGCCACATGAAAAGTAAGGTGCATACATTGTCTGCTTTTTGAGTTTCTAGATTTTCAATGGTTTTTTTATGTAACAAAATATCAACACCAATGGAATGCAAGTGCACCAAATTGTAGGAGAAATACAGGCATACCTAGAAACACTAAAATGCAATATTTTTAAAGTTACTAAAATTAAGATGCAGTTATTATCTTAAAAAAAAATACAGTGGTTGGAAGAATACTCAGTGGTTTAAGTCAGTTTGGGACCTCTATTTAAGAGTATTTTGTCATCACTGCGAACAAAAAAGAAACACACCCCCAGTGCTCAAAAAGTGTTTGTAAAGTTTCAAACAAATGAAAATTTGGGTAAAGTTAACTTTTAGAAATGTATTGAAACAGTATTTTAAGATAGATATAATATTTTAAGACATTTTCATTTTTAATACATTTCTTATGTCATGCCATCTCAGCACAATGGTGTACTTAATAACATTTTGTAAGTACTATCGTGGTGCCTTGGTATAACAAAATCCAAACTGGAATGACTTTACTAAGGTTGCTACTCTGTTAATGGTTTGCAAAAAGAGACACACTGAATGGCTTATACTAGAAGCATAACTGTAGATTGCTAAAATTAAGTAAAATGTATTGCTTGCTAAGAGTGCAGATTTTCTTATTCAAAATGTAGAAATATTTCAGTTTCACTAACACAAAAAAAGTGTGTTATTCAGCAAATTATTTTCCAATTTTAAATTATGTTTATTATGTTTTATTATGTTTAGCTTCATATCAGTAATAGATACCATGCCATCAGACTAGTCACACCTCTTCTGAAGAGATGCAACAAAAAATTTAAGACAATTTTAAAAAAAAAGTCTTATATTAATTCAGAAAAATGAAAGGGAAAAATTAAGTATTTTCACAGGAACTTTTACCACTATACTTTTTCTAACTAAAATATTTTACCAAAATACTGTTCCCTGACTTTATATAGTTTTATAATAAAATTTCTATTCAACTCTTCTTCTGTTTGTACAAGCATACCACCTGCTGGTAGCAATATTATTTTGCTTCTTATGCACCCTATGTGTCAAATTAAAAGATAAATAAAAGTGGGTGCTGTCTGAACACAACAGACAGGGGTCCTCATGAAATAGTACACATTTTGTCAAAATAATCTGGAAAGTATTGCGCCATTTTACGGCTACAGTCCATAAGAACTCAAATAAAAATCTCAGAAATTCACTTGCTTATTCTAATTTTAACAAAGTGAAATGCTGATTTACTAAACTGAAAAGGCTTTAGGAGAACTAATAATTTTGCCCTAACAATGCTGTCTTTTGAAGAAGGTTAATTTTAATAGATAAAGTTCTTATTATACTACCTAAGATATTTACAGAATAGAAGTTCTTTTTTGAAAATCAAGAATTCAATATATTTCATCTCTTGAGCTTCAATATTAATCTCCAGCAATAGATCTTTAGAGAGCATTTGTATTATAATACCAAATAATACACTCCTTCTGTTGAGTTTTTCAGTTGAGAAATGTGAACAACTGAAAAACAACACTCTCAAGTTCTCAGAGTAGGCATCTAAAGTAAGATTACTTGGGGAAGCTCTTGAAAACTTTGGTGCCTTAATGTCTTATTTGAAGGCTGAGCGCTTAGAGCTCAGAACTGTAAGCAGAGATAATATATGTGACTGCTGATGAGCATGCTGTTAGCTCCATTTATGATCTGTTTGCTCCATTGAAGACGCATAAATTAAGGCATCTGCATTTCTTAAAGAACTTCTGAAGAAGCTACTGAGCATCCAAATAACAGTCCAGTTTCAAGCAATGACTTGTCAAAAAATCTAGACCTGTACTTTTAGCAGCATGGTTGAGGTAGACAGATAGGACTTCTTATCTCATTAATTACTCCTGTTTGTACATCTCAGCTTGAAGACTATGTAATTTAGGAATAGAAATGTTGTCTTTCAAAAGTTTTAATTAGAAAAAAGAAAAATATATTTTATTTAAATATTTTCCAAGTGTATTTTAAAACTAAGCACAGAGGTTTTTCACATTTTTAATATATTTTTAAAGAATCCATAATGAATTGCTGTCTCAAACCTTTATAAATTATTCAAGCTCCAACTGTTTAAAGACAGCTAACTTATAAAGCTGACATCACAATGAAATAATTAGCTTCATCTAGGCCTATCAACAAACAGCAACAGTAATAAAAATCTAATAAATAATTAATATTTACCTAGGCAATTATTTTCAATTCCATCTTGCGGAGCAATTTATTAAAATGCAAGATTAATAACACTATTTTAGCATAATGATTTCCACACAATGCTATCTATTCAAAGCTTTTTAATTTGAAATCTTTGAATTCAAAGCTTAGAGAAAGTATGACATTTTATACTTTCTGCAAGTTTTTCAGGACAGATATCTTTTTCTAGTGAGTATTATGCAGGAGAAGAGCTTAAGACAAAGCACACATCTAGCTTTAAATCTAAAATCGTTCTTATAAATTGAAACAAAGACAAGCAGAACCAATTAATGGCTACGTCTTTTAGATAAAAGTTATCTCTATCCACATGCAAATGTAGATTTTATTGGTGAAATAAACATTTGCCAAGTGAGATAGCCATAAGTGCTATAGAATTTTTAATAATGACTATGCTTATAAAACTATCAGGTAAATGCTGAAGCAAACAAATTTGATCTTTTTTTGTTCCTGGTTATTTTTTTACGGGCTAAGAAACCATCTCGGCAAGTAAGTCAAACCTGTTCTATTTATACCTTATTTCTGACAGTCAAGAGGTTCCTTAGAAGTATGGAAACAGTCTTCTATAAAGCATCCTAAAATGTAGCAGCATGACCTAATGATTTATTTTTGGCTCTGCAAAACTCACGAGAGAAGAAACAGATATGATATTTTTTAAAAAGGCATGCAGAATTAAAACTTCCTTCTTCTTTTTCTTGAAAAAGAATCTATATTTTCATGGGTTTTTAAAAACAAGAAGCATAGGATTTAAATAATTTTTGCGTACAAAGTATTTGATGATGCATTATTCTGGACATACTTACTTCCTTTTAGATATTCAATCTGTTAAGTGATTCTGTAGGACAATCATGAGACACTGCTGATTTTTCCACTATCTGTGCCACAACACTGTGACATGACCACATATATCTTCTGCATTTTCCATCTACTTTCATTGTTTGGTTAATATTTTATAACATGATTTCCTGTAAGAATATACTTTACAGCTATAATATAGAATGTGTACATGGCTATATTTGACTTTTATGTTAACAAATACTAGAGTGGAAGGAGTAATGCAGTGCATCAATACAGGTTGGGGGATGATTTATTGGAGAGCACTTCCATAGAGTGGGATCTTTGAATCCTTGGTGACGTTAAGTTCTCCATGGAACAACAATATGGTCTTGTGGCCAAGGCCAACGGAATCCTGGGATGTGTCCAGCAGACCAAGGGAGTTCTTCTCCCTCTCTGCTCTACCCTAGTGAGGGCACATGTGGAATATTGTGCCCAGTTCTGGGCTCCCTAGCTCAAGGGGGATATAAACATGATTGAAAGGGTTCAACTGAGGGCCAGAAGGATGATTAGGGGCCTGAAGCACTTACCTTATGAGGAGAGATTGAGAAATCTGGGACTTTTCAGTTTGGAGAGGAAAACATTATGAGGGGACTTAGTCACTGTCTATAAACACGAGGGCCAGGTATCAACAAGAAAAAGACAATCTCTTTTCACTTGTGCCATGTATTGTTTAAGTAATGTATAGGAAGCCCCAAAATTTCTCTGTTATTTTGTGTTTTTCAGTCTCTCAGGTATTTTGGTTTTTTGTTGGTGTGGGTATGGTTGGTCTTGGTGATCTAGGAGGTCCTTTCCAATCAGGATTATTCTGTAATTCTGTGATCATGAAGAACTACAATCCTCAGCTTTGGTAATTAAGCTGATTTCATCCTATTATATGCTTATTGCAGTTATTTTAATTTTTAGGACTGTCTTTCCATAATTTTAATGAAAGATGAGAAATGAGTTCAAATCCACTATTATTAGACCAGAAAGAAAAGCATATTGACAGGATCAGTGCTGAGGTAGACAATTGATTAGGGAAGGACTGGCACATCTGGGGACAGTAGAATGTGATGCTCTCCCTTCAGGGCATGGATAGCCCAGTTTTCAAAAAAAGCAAAAATCAAAACCCTCATAAGTATGAAATATGACTTAATGCTTGAAAAGAGACAATATTCTAGGAGTAGGTAAAAACTGGGAGACATAAGGGAGCTGGATTCAGTCTGTAACTGAATTTGATGACACTTTGGTGATTTGGCTTACTTTCTCCAAGCTGTGAATCTGGATCATCCAGAATATTTCCTGACAAAACTTCTTTTCACATAGGCCCTGTGAAAGAGTTGATCTTGAAGAGCTGAAAAGTGTTAAGTGGTGTAAGAGCCATGGAGCAGGGCATGCCAGCCTCAGAGATTCTCCAATTTCTAATGACCAAAAGAGGAAAATATGGTCTGCTCTCTGCCTTCTACACCAGCAGTAATTTAGTGGAAGACTGAAGTTGTCAAATGATACCAAATGATTGCTGAGCTGAGTTGCTTTCATCTAACTTAAGTTAGATCTCAACATTATTGACATTTGACTAGTCAACTCAGGCCCATTTCACTGACAATGGGCAGAACTAGTTGCACCTTGGGATAAGCTGGGTGATAGAAAACATATTGCTCTTGTCTCAAATAACAGTCTCAACAGTACAGAAAGCAAAAACCTGGGGTTCTCACAAAAGAATCTGGCATCTAAGACTTGCATTAAATTATCAAGGGAAGGATCAGGTCAGAGAATTCACATAACTGAGTGAAATCCAAGAGGTAGGATAGAGAAAATGAGAATTATAGGTTATACAGATCCCATTAAATGAGAGAATTGGAGAAAGTGGCCAATTGACTTCTCCCAGTCTTACATT
Organism: Upupa epops; assembly: GCA_013397515.1. Taxonomy (NCBI): domain Eukaryota; kingdom Metazoa; phylum Chordata; class Aves; order Bucerotiformes; family Upupidae; genus Upupa; species Upupa epops. Next base: position 192,931 of record VZRI01004011.1, on the reverse strand, counting down.
ACTACTAGTGAAAGTTATGTAAAAGTGTCTTTTCAGCATCTGGATGTCATGATTAAAGGAATCCTGAAATACAAAATAGACAAAAAATTCTCTCTGCATAAGTTAAAGAAAAATAAAGTAAAAATTCCTGTTTTAAAGAATGGGTTTATGATTTTATTGCTATAAAATAGCAATGGAAGAATCAGAGGGTCAGCACTCAAAATCCTCAGGTTCAAACTGTAAAGGCACCAGAATGCAATTCATTATATGGCATTATGTCTGCAGTCTTCTGAAGATGTACTGAAAGCCTGCAACACTAAGTAAATACTATTTTTTCATTCTTTGTCAAAAAGGTATTTTCCTCTCAAACAAACACACTAACAATTGTTCCTAGACTATTATAGCTGATGCTATCTGAAGATAAATTGAATTATCTAAGAAATGCTATGGTGGGCATCACATGCTTCCCCGTAAATCAACAAAGTGTCATGGAATGGAACACCGTTAGCTTTTCTGAGGAGGTTATCTCATCTAACACTATTAAAACATTAACTGGAATGAAGAATGAAAGGACTACAACCATATGGCTCAGGCCCAGGCTCATCTCTTTCAACATGGCTCCAATTTAGAATCCAAGTCTTTTAATATTTTTCTCCTTTTGAAAATATATAGTCAGTGGACCTGGCTGAGGAAGCTTTAGGCATTCTTGATTAGCTTCCTAATGGCAATAAAGCTACAACCTGGCACATTGCATGTGGGAGAGGGTGGGTGGGTAATGAGAAAGAGAAGCAAGTACACATGTATGCCAATCTCTTCTCTGGCTATTACAAAAACTAAAATAGCTTCCTCTGGTAGGATTAACAGAGCACTGCTATGGAGACTGCTATGGGAGCCTTCACAAAGCTGATGGACAAGGCCAGTTCTTCCCAGCTAGAAAACAGAGCCTTAACTGAGAGAAATATAAACATGATCTTTAATATCATGAATGGCAATGAATTGGCAGCAAGGCCTCACTGTTTCTCATAAAGGGCCTAAGGAAGGACACACTGTTAATCAAGCAAGTTCAAAACTAATCAAAGTGCACTTTGTGCAAATTTTTTACACAACATATTAAAGGTGTAGAACTTAACACTGTAGCACGGACAGCCAAGTTTACATGAGTTCTTAAAAGGATTAGACATTTCCTTTCATAGAAGGGGAAAAACCAACAAAAGTTATTAAACTCAAGGATATCACCTGTGGCTCAGGAAAGTCTCTGAGCTACAATTTGCTGAAAGCTGTGAGAATATGCTGGGGGAGTATCATGATAAAGTCACCTTGGGAAATACTACACTCCTCCCTAGGCTTCCTCTGTGGGCAGTCAACAGCATAGCAGACTCTTGTAATCTGATTCTTGTAGTCCACTGTTAGATCATTCTCCACTGTTATTTTGGGGCCAATTCCCCAGTGCCAAGGAAATAGCCCCATGACAACTAAGTTTCAACCATTAACTATATTTCCCAGGTTATCAGCAGTACTAAGTAACTCACACCATTGCTCAGCTAATGAGAATAGAACAGCATGTTCTCAGCAGTAGGATTTAGGGGCTGAAATTATTCTTTACAAGAGCACAGATTTGACCCAAAACTTTCACGGTGTTCATACAAAGGATGAGAGGTACTTCCAATTACTGGAAATGGGTAGTAAAATACAAATTAGTTTCTAGTATAACAGTCTTGAATTTGATAAGCCTTTAATTTTTTACAATGTCATCTCAAATGAGATGATTAATTTAAAATCTTAACATTTCTTCTTTTGGAGTAAATGCAGTAAATACAACTGTACGCTGTTAAGTAGGGGGAATTAATACAGCATGAAGGAAGTTAACTGAGCTTAATAAATACAGTATTTTTCTAATATAATAGAGAAATCACTCTAGCTGTATTTCAACTGGTGAAATATAGAATTTGCAGTTTCTTTTATATATTATTTTTTATTAACAATATTTTTTTGTAAGTTTAAAAATAAAGTTATTAATAAAAGCACAAAGCAGCAGTGCAGAACAGTACACATTCAATGATACTTACAGTTTGAGATCACTAATGAAAGGAATTTCTTTAGCAACTAGAGTTAGACTATAATAAAAATGTTATAAATAAAATATTTTCAAAATTTGAAAAAAGCAGCTTCTTTAGTCATTGGAGTAAATATAATAAACTGCGAAACAAAAAACCCCTCAAAGTTAAACAAAAGAAAAAAATTGGTATGCTTGGGGCAGCAGTTAATCCATTTTAAAAACACCACTTTATCTGTTCTGTTTTCCTTTGCAAAATCCAATAAACTGCCATTATATTCCTTTTAAATGGTTCCATTACAAGGATTCTATAACAACAGACTAATCTCTTGATAATTATAATAAATGCCTGTAATCAAAGCAGGAACCATTTAAAATAAGGAGAAAGGCTGTTTTCCATCAAACTCATTGTAGTTCCGTGACCTTTGGAGCATTAAGCTACATCATATGCTGCCACCTCTAACTGGAACACAGCTTTCCTACCCATCTTGCTCAAATAAAAATAGAAAGGATGAGAGATCAATGGCAATGTGAATTTGCACTCGGTAAGAGTTCTTAGTTTCCATCTCTGAGCCTTGTAGAACATAAAAACCTCAATTTGCAAGATTCCAAAGGCTTGAAGCTGGCAGGATTCAGCCAGCAGCCTTCTCATGGTCTTTGATACATGGTCCTTCCCTTCAGGAGGCAACAGGGGAAGGAGCCAACTGGTATTTTAAAAAGCCATGCTATGGCAATGTGAGCTGCCTATCACTAAAAAGCTGCTTAAGAAAGTACTATTTTTCAGAAAGACAGGATATTTTATCACAAAATTCTATACTGTATTCACATGAACAAACAATGATTTCCAGAGATCATTTAAGAAACTGAAGGCCGATACAATTACGGGAAATGACTATATATGATCAGAATGGCTTTCATCTGCATTTTGTTAGACCCAGCATTGATTTCACTTTTCAGCTGTGAACAGCAAGAGGCCAGCTGTGGCCAAGGGAGAGAGCAAGCAATGAACCAGGGTCACAATAGAGGCTGAGTTGTCAGAAAATTTAACACTTTTAATGACTAAATCTCTGCAAAAAATCTTTGAGCTACAACCATTTGAAAATCATATCCAGCGGGTCCCACAAACTGTCAAAGAACAGAAGATTTAATTTATAATAAAGTGAAACCTTTGAACTCTAGTTATGTGAATAAACAGCATTATAAGGGGAAAACAAACAGAGCAAGGAAAATATAAAATACATTGCCTTCAAGGCAGAAACAACTACATTTTACTTCTTATTCCCAGATGTGTTAAAGGGAAATTTATGACAGCATACTGAAAAGCAAGATTCCCATTGTGAAACCCTTCACATTTATTTAACTAAGCACAATCATTGAAAATGACCTTTATCCAAACCCTCCACAGCTGTCTTAAAATGATCTAAAACTATTGCCAGATTTTCTTTAACTAGCATTACTTAACAAAAAGTCATTACCCCAGGGCCATATTACACTACTGGCAAGTAAACACAAATCCATTTTCAACAACACACTACGAAGTTTTAATGAAATATTGATAACAAATTGAAAACTCCCCATTAGAAAGGTGCCAAACAATACAAATCATCGTAGCTTTCTAAACAGTGTATTTGTCACCTATGAGACCTACACAGGAACTGACAAATGGCTAATACTTTCTAAAAAAAAATATTACATTCAAAACCTTTATTAAAGGAGGTGTCAAAATTTTTATAAATGAAGCTGTTCTAGCAACATATTGTGAAAAGATATCCTCATCTGTTCTCAAAAGACAGTACCTCCACAGTGTACATTACTCTACAAAATTGAAGGGCTACTGACAATAAATTCATACAGCAGTTTTCATTGCAGTACACTAATATTTTACTGGTGCATTAATAATGTTGGTTCCAAGACTTAAAAAGCAGTGTGTCAAAACGATGAACACCTGAATCTCTCTCCTTTCTGCATAAACACTAAACATAAAAATTAAAAGATTGTTGCAAGAGCTGGCCTCCTGCAGTGCTAGGTCAACTGATGGGGGCTGGAGGGCAAAAATAACAATCGTACTTGTGGATTCAGAATAGGACAGTTTAGTTTTTAAAATGTTAGTCCCGCTTAATGTGGATGTGTGCTGTGGGGAGGGAGGGCGAAAGTGATTTTATTAAGGGGCTGGTTAGTCCTGTAAATCATGGCTTTCAGATAAAGATGATTATGGTTGTTCCTTGGTGTGAGAGGGAGAAGGGTACAGGAGGTTCTTTTCACCACCAAGTAATTATGCTGACCCAGACTGTGACCATTTATCATGGCTGAAAGATGACACTCACTGTTAGCCAAGGGAAACTGCTAGTCAAATGCTTCCATCTAGATCAATACACACCACATTTTTCTGCAGCCAGAGGTAATTATAGAAGAGCAAACTTCACAATCAATACCCACTCAAGCTGACTTATATTCTGCTGCACAGACAGGAAGGTATGGCACTGTCAACTGTCACTGAAATCTGCTGCATTTGACCCAGATTAAAGGGTTTCCCCACCGTTATAAAGGACTTTGCTATCTATTTTCTGAGTAAAAGCAAATTCATCCTCTTTATAATTTACACCAATGAACACAGGTTTTCAGGACACTGCAACCTGCAGCTGAAACTGATGTTCTTATAATTTCACAAAGTCTCACTTAACAGAAGATAAAAAAGAAGTTCAGTCAATTATAGAAAAATCAATCTTCCTAACCACTGAAAGCTAAAACAGTTCCTGAAGCATTAGTTTCTAAAAGATGGTTGAAGACCTGACCTCTGTGAACTACAGACATCAGAAAAGTGAGAAACATGTACATCTGAAGCATTAAATCAACATTATTTTCAGTATTAAACATATCTATTCATATTTGTTTACACAAAGATGCACACACAGGACTACCAGCAAGCCAGCTACTAAGAAAAGAGCAAGCTTTTTGGATTTAGGCTTTGTTTCAAAATATAGCTAAACATCAGTTTTGACAACTGCTTTCAAAAAGGCAGAGCTTAGACTTATAAACCAATCTAACACATCAAGAAAGGTTAGAGGGCAGAAAAAAATCACTACTTCAGGAAAAAAAAAATTGACATCCAATTTTCAAGCTGATTTATCAGTAGAAAGCTAAAATTGATAGTCTGCCATTACTGGGTAGCAGGCTGTCTAAGAAAGCTGTTACAAAGCCTCTCATTTTGATTTAGCCACATGGATCAATACAAACCTATACTGTTTCAATTTTACAAATATTGATTTTCTGATATAACCTCTGTGGGAGAACATTCATCACCTGCCATACTAAAAAATATTGAAATTTGTTTTGTAAACTTTGACTCTCAACAAATATAGGGTTCTGTTGAGTGAATCAAAATCTATTTTTCCAGATAATAGCTAATCACCACTAAAATAATACTTTGAGTAATATGTTTTTGCCTTTACATTTCAGAGTCTCACTTAGACTGTTCAACTTTTAACTGATTTCATACTAAGGAAGATCATAAAACTTCTCTTTCTGTTTTGATCAAGTGTATTTTGGCCTGATACTGTTTAAGATCTTCGTAGGTAACTTGGACAGTGGCATTGAAGGCCATCAGCAAGTTTGCCAATGACACTAAGCTGTGAATTGTGGCTGAGGTGTTGGAGGGAAGAGAGGCTATGAAGAGGGAACTTTAAAAGACTGAGAACTAGACCTGTGCAAACTGCATGAGGTTCAGCAAGTTCAAGTGCAAGATCCTACATCTGGGTTGGGGTAATCACAAGCACAAATACTTGCTGGGAGGTGAATGGTTTGAGAGTAGTCCCACAGAGAAGGATTTGGGGGTGTCAACATGAGCCAGCAATGTGTGAGTGCAACCCAGAAAGCCAACCATATCCTGCTCTGTATCAAAAGAGTTGTCACCAGCATGTCAAGGGAGGTGATTCTTCCCCTCTACTCTACTCTTGTAAGACCTCACCTGGAGTACTGCCTCCAGTTCTGGAGTCCACAGTATAAAACATGGAACTTTTGAAGTGAGTCCAGATGAGGTCCACAAGGATGATCAGAGGGCTGGAGAAACTATTCTGTGAAGAGAGGTTGAGGGATTTAGGGCTGTTCAACCTAGAGGAGAGAAGGCTCTAGGGTGACCTTATAGCAACCTTCTAGTACCTGAAGAGGATAGATAATACCTATAGGAAAGGTATTGCAGTCTTGCAGAACCTACAAGAAAGCGGGAGAGAGAATGTTTATGAGGGATTCAAGAGTTAGGACAAGAGGGAATGGTTTACAGCTAAGAGGGTAGATTTAGATTAGACTGTAGGAAGAATTTCCTCACTGTGAGAGTATTGAGTCATTGAAACAGGTTGTCCAGGGAAGTTCTGGACTCCTCCTTCCTGGAAGTGTTCAAGGCCAGGTGGGATGGGGCCCTAAGCAACCTGGTCTAGTGAGAGGTGACTCTGCCCATGGCAGAAGGGTTTGAATTAGATGATCTCTGATTCCCCTTCCCACCTATCCCACAGATTCTTTGAGTAATAGCAACAAAAAATTACTTTAATTCTTTTTTAAATGATAGTATAAAATTTAATGAGAAATTCCATGAGAGGTGTGAGAAAACCACACAAAACAAACAAAACAATTCAACTGAAAACAGTAATAAGGATTTGCTAGTACAATGAGATGTGCCTTTTTGTCCTGTATCAAAAATGCCAGAGACAGGTTTTAAGTGCAATGGCAATGGCTACATACAGCTAGAATTGACTCTTTATGGGACATCACTCAAAATTACCCTGTTGTTATTCCGATGCTGATGCTCATACGGATGTTGATGATTTTAACCATCAAGACAGAGAACACAATGAGTCTGAGGCGCAGCAAAAATCCTATGTGACTACAGCATGTTTAAATATAGAAAAGCAGCACTAAATATTTAAAACTTTCCTCTTAGTATGTTAAGTACTATTTTAGAGTTTTTTTCTCCCCATCAACAGATTTCAACGCACTTTATTAGCAAAAAAAAAACCAACCCAGGTCTTTTGTGGTCTGTAGTTTGTTTTCTTGGGTTATTTATGGGTTCAGATTTATTTCATGAAGAAAGAAAGCAAACACAGGAGTAAAATATCTTGTTGATGTTTGGGCTACCATCATATTATCATAGTATCAAATAACTAAAAAGACAGTATTAGTAGTGAATATGGTTAAACATCTTTTCTTCTATTAGTGTTTTTCTGTATGTAACTGTTTAGAACAAGAAGAGGATGACCTTGTGAAATGTAATGATAGCGATTACCCATGTAATGGTTGTAACATGCAAATATATAGCAGCCATGTAAAGGAATAGAAATCAGGCAGCAACTTCACAGTGCTTAAGGGCTTCATATTTTACAGCACCAGCATTAATGGAAAAGTTAATGTAGCATTGAATAACAGTTAGTTGCTCAGCTGCTGCTGCTGCTGCAGAATATTTAGATCGTGGAAATAACACACCATGTTTTCACTTCTATTGCTTTCTTGACCCACAGAAAAACAACTCTCACTCACTCCCAAAAACACATGCAAAATACTCCTGCATTACTCAGTTACTTAGGAAGTATGAATGAACATATAACTTGTAAATAGAAAAAAAATTACTTAAATAATTAAACCACAAAATTCAAAATGCACAGCAGTGTTGAAGAAAAGTCTCAAAACCCATAGTCTGAGACTTCTCATACTGCAGCACACATGCATGCATGAACACAATCATTAAACATGGTACATACAATTAAACTGCATTTCACAATACTTATATCTTAGTATTAGATGTCAACACATGGAATATCCAAATAAATTACACCAAAATCCCTTGTTTTCTATCCACAAGAAACTAAAAACTATGGAGCATCTGCAGTACAGTGTCATTTAAAAACTTCTCATTGATCCAAGTATACAGGAAAGTTTCAGAAGGTTGGCAACAAATACATACTGTAAACAGAGGCACATAATTGGCTTTAAATTAAAGTTCACTGCTGTGTTTAGGGAGAAATCTGGAGGAAGGGGCAACAGACCCTTCAGCTATAAATCCTGTTAACTATGTTCCCCCTTCATTATTGCTGGCTAGTTTAAAGAAAAAAAAAGAGGAAGTTGTTGTAACTAAATGTTAGAATATACCAGAAACCTTTCCTTCCCTCATAAATTCAGGTAAAGACTCTAGGAGTTTTGCTTCAGAATTTAGAATTTTTATTAAGGAAATTAGTCCTTCCTGGAATTCCCCCAAATTATTCTGGATTATAAAGGACTATTTTGCTGCTAATTGGTTGGGTTTTTTTTACCATGAGAGAAAGAACAAAGTGAAGAGTGGAGAACATGGGTAGCGGAAGGGAGAACATTCACTTCTTTCTTTTCTACTCTCAAAATAATCAAAATCAGTACTACTAATTTGAAATTCAGTTAGCTCAAGAAGTAACATAAATGTTTGATTCATACCTCACAGTTTCACTGTTGTTGTCAGACACAAGAATAAAAACTGGGGCATAAGCACTTATGCTTCCAGATCCTTGCAAATTGGTTAAGAGTCTAGTTTAAACTCAAAGCTTTTACAAAATTACTCTCACCTACAGCTGTTTCTTAGCCAGTATTTGTTGGTTTACCTGGGACAGAGTTGATCCTCCTCCCTAGGGCATCTCTCATGGTGCTGTGTTTGTGGTGGTAGCTGGAGGGATGCTGCTAACACATCAGTGTTTTGGCTACTGCTGAGCAGTGCTTGCACAGCACCAGGGCTGTGAGTTTTTACTTTCCTAACATTCTTTCCAGCAGTAGGCTGAGGGATGGGATGGGCCAGCTAATACAAACTGACCAAAGAGATATTTCATATCGTATGATGTCAGCCCAGATGTAAAAGTAAGAGGAAAGAAGAAAGAGTGAGGGGCATTCACTGGTGGTTTGTCCTCCAGAGCAACCACTATGAGTATTGGGCCCTGCTTGGAATGGTGGCTAAACACCTGCTGATGGAAGTAAAGAATAATCTTTATTATTTGCTTTTGCTTTTGTGTGTGGCTTTTGCTTTCTAATTTATTAAACTGTTGTGATCTTTTCCCAGTAGCCTCTCATTATATTTTTCTCTCTCCTGTCCATGTACAAAGCGGGGAGTTATTGAGTGGCTTTGATGGGCACCTGGCTCCCAGCCAGGGCCAAACAGCCAAACCTCCCAAACTTAATTCATCTGCTGTAGGTGTCTAAGTGATTACGATTTCTGGAACTAATATCACTCAGTTCTATGTGTGCCAATTATACCATTCACTGACATTTATGCTTCTCTAATATCTGTGATATTATTGGTTATGAATGTCTGATAGGGTTCTACCAGCCGAAAGTTTGTGCCTTGTCTTTACACCTGGTAATACTTGTATGGGAAGAAATATAACAGTCAAAACTTCTAAAAGACAATGGAGAGCCTAAGAAGCTAACATCCAGGAAACTACTTACTAAAGGCTACCTCAAAATGTGTTTGAGGTTTAACATCTTATATATATTTAGGAATCCATGAATGCCAAAAAGAATTCTCTTGTAAGAGAATGTGCAAATGTTTTTGTCAACAACAAAAGAAGGACTAAGGACAATTTCCTTTATTGGACACAGGTGAAAATGTAGTGACCAAGGATGACAAAAAGCCTGATACTGAATGTCTATTTTGCCTCAGTCTTTAATGGTAAGACCAGTTCTCTGAGTGCCCAACCCCTTGTACTGCATAACAGGAAGGAGAATGTAGCCTCCATAACCCAGTAAGTAGTCAGAGACCTACTACACCACTTAGATGCAGAAAAATTGATGAGGCCAGATGGGATCTGGAAGAAGGACCTGGAGAGCTACAGACATGTCAGTGGACCTCAGTGCCAGGAAACGTTACAGAGCAGGTTATCTCCCCAGTTATCACACCCAGGTGATCAGGCCAAGACAATGTGGGTTTATGAAAGGCAGATCTTGCTCAAGTTAGCTGATGTTCTATGACAAGGTGACTTGCTTAGTGGATGAGGGAGGGGCTATGGATGTTGTCTACCTGGACTTTAGTAAACTCTTTAACACTATCTCTTTCTCCTTTAGAAACTGTCTGCTTATGGCTTGGATGGGTGTATGCTTCGCTGAATGGAGACTGGCCAGACGGCTGAGCCCAAGAAGTAGTAATGAGTAGAAGTAGTGATGGTAGCCAGCTGCAAGTGGTCTTCACGAGAGCTCAGTACTGGGTCTGTTTTCTTTAACGTGTGCATCTTCATCAAGAGTGCATCTTCATTAAGTTTGTAGACAATCAAGCTAGGTGGGTGTGTTGATTTGCTAAGTAGGGAGGTCCTACAGAGGGATTGAGACAGGCTGGATTGATGGGCTGAGGCCAGTGATATGAGGTTCAGCTAGGACAAGTGCCAGATCCTGCACTTGAGTCACAACAACACAATGGAAGTCTACAGCCTTGGGGAAGATTGGAAAGCTGCCATTGGGAAGACCACCTAGGGGTGCTGGGAAACAGACAGCTGAATGAGAGCCATCAGTATGCTCAGGGGGATAAGAAGGCCAACAGTATCCCAGATTGTGTGTAGAAATAGTGTAGCCAGCTGAGTAGAAAAGTGATTGTCCTCCTGTACTCCGCACTATTGAGACCATACCTCAAATCTACCCATCTCTGGAAATATTCAAGGTTAGGTATTGCAAGGGTGATTGGCCTAGACGAACCATTGAAGGTTTCTTCCAAACCAAAATATCAGATGATTCTGTGAATACCATGTTCACTTTTGGGCCCCTCTGTACAAGAAGGACATTCAGGTGCTAGAATATATATAAAAAAGGCCAATGAATCTGGTGAAGGGTCTAGAGAACAAGTCTTGTGAGAACTGGGGTTGTTTAGCCTGGAGAAAAGGAGTGTGAGGGGAGACCTAATCACTGTCTACAACTACCTGAAAGGAGGTTGTGGTGTCTTCGCTGTGATTGATTCTGTGATTAAAGTGAGAAGAGAAGGACAGCACTCTGTTGCTGGCCATGTCAGATATGTTCCTCCAGCATACCTGAAAACAGGACATTTTATGTGGAACTTGGGAGCTGAGTGAACGAACTAGAAAAAAGAGCCTCAAGATGCACCATGAGAGGTTTAGGTTAGAAATTAGAAGAAATTTCTTCACTGATAGGTTACAAAGCATTCGAAAAAGCTACCCAGTCAAGTGGTTAGCTACCATATCTGCAAGTATCTAAAAGCCACGTAGATGTGGTATTTAGAGATATGATTAAGTGATGGAATCATCAGTGTTAAGTTAGTGGTTTTACATTATGATGTTAAAAGTCTTTTCCAACCTAAATGATTTTGTGATTGTGGCTTTTTTATTTTCACAGCAATTTTGTATACTATAGGATGTTATGACATTTATTCTCTTATACAGAGAATACAATAGCTGGAAAACAGTATGCTTCTGCCATACACATTTGAAAAACTGATGTATCTGATCTCGACTGGATGTCTATTCAGAAAGAAAGAAATGACTGTTTAATTTCAGGGAAGAAAACATATATATCACCAAACAAAAGCAGGAATATACACATTAACATTAGTGAAATAATGAGTCAAAACCTAAGCCTGCATGTGTCTGATGCAATAAAGTTTCATTTACACTAATGGAAAAACATAATCGATATGTAAAAAGTAATTTCCTTGTTTTTAAAGTGAGATGGTATTATTACTTTAACACTACTAAATTGTACACAAATTCCAGTCTAATTTTTATACTAATTTTAATACTTTGTGATTCTTCCATCAAGCCTCAAACACCTTCTATAACACCTTCTTTGTTCAAATTTAATATACAGTGTAGTTTTCATTGAGACCATTATCAAGGAAAGTGTTGTCAATTCCCACTGTTTCCAATCACTTTTTACAGTTTTAATTTCAAGACTCTTAAAAATGGAAAGTAATGTGAACTTAGGGAGCAATTTCACAATTTGTCTAGCTGGGTCCTCTAAGCAATACAAACAAATTTTCATTAACTCTTCATCATGATTTCAAATGGAAAGACCATTAAGAAAGGAACTATCTTTCCTACCCCAGAAGTCCAGGCTGGATGAGGTCTGAGCAATGCTAGTGGGAGGTGTCCCTGCCCACCGCAGAGAGATTCGAACTAGATGATCTTCCAACCCAAGCCATTCTATGATTTTCCTTAATCAACATTCCCTAGCATTTAGCTGGATCATGTGAGCTGATTTATTTTCTCTCATGCTTCTCACTAGTGTTTAACTGGGATTAAATTTGAAAGAATATTGGATTCCATTTTATTCTATTGGATACATGTAATACCCTGTGCCTGCTCCTGGTGGCTTTTCTTTTCTGACCAGTTTCACTTAGTTTTCAAAGGAACTCTACCACTGAAATAGTGTCTAAAGTACATTAACTACATTTTCCCTACCATTAAGCTATTGTCAACTTTGAAAATATCACTTTTCATTCAAGAAAACATAAGAGGTTGACATACTATTCAGTACAAAAGTCTATGTATCTGGAAATAAGGTATTGATTGCTAATAGGAATTGGAAACTTGAATGTCTATTCATTAAAAAGACTTAAAATGAAGATTTTTATAATAATATAATATACCAAAACAAGACTTCCGGTCTTGTTCCTTCATGGTTTTACATACCACAAGATATATTATGCATAAAAATTAAGGGTCTCCTCTGGAAAGGTATTCCAAAGGCTTCAGTAGTATTTCTAAATTCAGCTTAAAATATGTCAAATTTAGATTTCTCTTTAGATATGTGTTTATCACTTCTTATCATTAGTGCAAACATAACCCATTAAATCATCAGAAGATATTTCTTACATGATTTTTCAGATTGTGACTGGAACAAAACAAAAAAGCATTCCTACTCAATATAATTTTCTATCACAGGAGAAAAGATACTGGAAATCTGAAAAATAGTCTATTAGTCTATTTGGATTGTGTATACAGAATATTTATTAAATCAAATGGTTAGCATCCTCAAATGGAACAGCAGAAGAACATGTGGATAATGCATTTTGTGTGGATTTTCTAAAATTCTAGACAATTTGATAGGTTGCTACATAATTTGGTTCCAGAATGGTTCAGACTTTTGAATGTTTAAGGAATACTTACTGCATAAGGCAGTATATTTCTGAAGCTGAAACAGTCTTTAGACTCTGATGTTCATCTATTTATTGAACTAACCGCAGGGAGCTTCATGGGCGTAAAATCATGTCAAGGTCACAGGATTAAGTGAGTAGTGATGACAGCAAAGAAGCCTTTTCTGTATATTCTAAAGGATCTTACTGAGTTACTTAAAATGCCATAAACATAAATACTCTCCTATCTCTACGACACAACCATGACAGATAGCTTTAATCTTGAGCAATGGAGCTTTACACTCTGTCAGACAGTCTATATCATTGACAACAGATATCAATATACTGGGGAGTACAAATATTGGGAGAACCTTACAATCTGTCACGGTCAGATATTTTTATGTCTGCAAATTTACATGTGATCTACAGATATGTTGAACCTCTATGTGAACAGACATCACTGCTAAAAAACCAGGGCTTTCAGCTTAAGAAAAAGCAAGTTATATAAAACATAAATGCTATAATAAGAAATATACCAAATCTGTGCCAAACATGTAAAAACAGATAGTTAAAACCAAACTTACACAGTACTTTCAGTATCAACTTGAGTGAGTTAATTATTCTTTAGAAGTATATGGTGCATTTCCATATCTATTTTATAAATTAGGAAAGCAGCATAATCAAATGAAGTGACCTTCTTCAAGTCATGTGAATTCTGTGACAAACATGGTATTCCTGAATCAGTTGAAATAAACCTGTGCAAATTTGATTTGTCACTCTTAAAAAACACCAACAAAAATAACCTCCACCAAATCCCCAGAAGAGATGAACTAGAAGAGATTGCTTTCAGTCTACTGGGAATATTTTTTAAAAATCAGTGTGAACTATGTCACAATGATCTTCACAGTTTAATATCTGTGAACATACAGAATGTCCTAAAACATGCATAAACACAAAAATGAAGGACCCCTCCTGCTAATATAGCAAAGATACATTTTCAAAGAAACAAATGCATATTTGCTTGACTATGATGAGGTGACTGACCCATTTAGTGCATGAAAGAAGGGCTGTGGGTACTGTCTACCTGGACTTTAGTAAAGCCTTTGATTGCTTCCCATAGATTTGTCCTTCAGAAACGGGGTGATCATGGCTTAGATGTGTATATGCTTTTCTGGATGGCTGAGCCTGAGGAGAGGTGGTAAATGAAGATAAATCTAAGTTGGTGCCTGGTTACAAGTGGTGTCTCCCAGGATTCAGTATTGGATTCTGTTCTCTTTACCAGTTTTATCAATTATATGGATTAGGGAATCAAGTGAGCCCTCAGTAAGTTTCAGAGGGCATGAAGTTAGGTGGGTGTGTTGACCTGCTTGAAGGTCAGGAAGTTCTGTAAAGTGATCTGGACAAACTGAATTGATGTATGAAGTTCAAGAAGGCGAAGTGCTGGGTCCTTCATGGAGGACTACAGACTTGGGGATTATTTGTTCAAAACCTGCATTTTTTTCAGACTCTTCTAATCTATATGGTTTGTTCCTTTTTTGCTCTGTGCTTTCTCTTCTTACAAGATGACCTTTGAAAGTGCCTTCCAACTCAAAGCATTCTGTGACTCTATATGAGGAAGACAATAATTCACTGTTATATTGCACAGGTATTAGTAGATAGATGTGGCAGAAAAATTGAGACTCATGTGAGGGAATTTTATCTGCCTAATGAGAAATCCTTTCCTCATGATTTCTACTGAGTTTCTACCTCTATCTAAATTTGAGGCAGGGCAAGAAGGACCACAGATGCCAGGAACATTGTTAGTCCAGTCTTCTGATAGTCACTGCAGCACAAAAACATGAAGAAAGATAGATAGACTTTGAAACCCTAATGAGATATGGAAATGTCAAAATTGAGACTGACTGAAATTGAGATTTTCCAGGAAATCCTGCACTGAAGATTCAAATTGTCTGAGTGAGTATTAGATGGATCTAGAAATGTCTACTTGTCTTATTTTTATTAAGCATTGATTTACAGATGAAGACAGATTACAGGGATAGACAGCTTTATGGCTGTTCTTGACTGGTATCCCAACAGCCGGAGAGTGGCATGTGCACATGCTAGATACATAGTTTGACTTAAGGAGAAGCAGAAGTCCCACTCAATTTCTTAAAGCTGGTCTTCCTCTTAATAATTGCATACTTTAGAATTCCCTTGTTACTTCTATAATAAACATACATATAGCAAATTGATTGTTTGCAATTTGGATTTGTATTCTGATTGCTGTTTCAGTTAAGGACTCTGCTGGCATCTAAGGATCTGTTATTTCTAAAGCTTAAAGAAAAACATTGACAAAGCTTTCCTCTCTGTGTTTGCCATTAAGCACTCTCAGCAAGTTTGCCAATGACACCAAGATGTGTGGTATGGTTGACACTCTGGAGGGTCCAGAGAAGGGGCACGAGGATGATCAGAGGATACAGAACCTCTCCTATGAAGACATGCTGACAGATTTGGGGCTGTTCAGCCTGGAGAATAGAAGGCTCTAGGGTGACCTTATAGCAACCTTCCAGTACTTGATGGGGGCTTTCAGGAAAGGTAGAAGAAATTTTTCAGAAGGGACTCTAGTGACAAGACAAGGAGGAATGGGTTCAAGTTAAGAAATGGCAGATTTAGATTAGACTTTAGGAAAAAATTCCTCAGTACGAGGGTTGTGAGGCACAGTAACAGGTTTCCCAAGGAGGGTGTAGATGCACCCTCCCTGGAAGTGTTTAAGGCCAGGTTGGACAAGGCTCTGGGCAACCTGGATCTAATGTGAGGTGTCCCTGCCCATGGCAGTGGGGTTGGATCTCTGAGGTCCCTTCCAACTAAACCATTGTATGATTCTATGAAAAAGGGAAAACCAAATTATGAAGAAAAAAAAAATTGAAGAAAAGTTCAAAAAATCAAAGACAAAACTTATCTTAATGCAGAAGTAATAACATGAAAGAAAATGCAAATGTTTTTCTTCTTTAATATGAAGTACAACTGTACTTCCTATGAAATGAACAAGTTATTCCATAGATGTAAACAAATCTCCCTGAGTACCATGTATTTCCCAATATTGGATAATGCTAACTCTTTCAAAAGAAAATATTTTCTTTAGAAGTTTCAGATGCAGGAAAAACTGTTGTGAACATCTCAGTTCAAAACAACTGACTAATCTTGCACAAATATAGAACTGAATAAATGTCACCTAAGTAAACTGTGCCCTCTCATATAGCCCATATCTGGTTACACAATACTACTTTCTTGGTGGGCATATCTGTGCTACAAATAGCATCCTACACTCAACTTCCTATTATTAGAAAATGGTACAGAATTCTTTTATTTCCCTGTATTCACCAAGCTTGTCAAATGCCACAGCACCAACAGCAAAAGCTACAACAGAGTGATCATCTTAGAAAAATACTCTCGCTCACACTTATGTTTAAATGCTGTTATGGAAGGATGACTAATACTGCAGGTAATATCTGAATAATGCTGACACATTTGCTGATGTCAAGGTATCTCAGGTAGTGCAATTAAGTAAAAACAACAGAAAATAGAGAAATACTTTCTTAATGTTTGGTTGTGATGAATTAATCTCAAAAACAAATATTTGGAGTTGTAATCTAATGTAAGCTAAAAGATGAGATGAAAACTGTACAATTACATAAAACCTGGAAAGGTATATCCTTCAAAGAAAATGTACTTTGCCAATACAGCCAGGAAGGAGTGAATACCTAAACCAGATGAAGCTGATCTGCAGTGAAGACAGGACAGGCTCTGTTCTTCTTTGAACTTGCTAACATCAGCTAGTACAGCAGTGAAGTCACAAGCATGCCAAAGGCTGGCTGTAAAGGAAACTCCTTACTGAATTCCTGCATTCCTGGTATCCCTTTGCTGCAAACTGGAAACATTTGGTTAAGAAGCAGTGTCCTTCCAGAATCAACGTACTTTACTGCCAAGCCCCATAGGCTGAGCAAAGAATTGCTCTCCTCTTTACCTTCTCCTCCCTTGATCCCCAGCAGAACCCTGCAGAATCTCTGCAGAAACACATGATGTGGTAAGAGGCAAAGCTAGCTGTCTGGCAAGAAACTTATTTCCAGCCCGTCTCCCTGGATGTATTTGGTCTTCACCATAGAATGAGTTTGACAGCTCTGCCTTCCACCACAAATTATTAATTTGCTATGGATGTCTACTTTAACCAAAGATGGATTTGAACAGGAAAAGTCCTTGTATACTTGCTATTTGGTAAAGCTGCTTTAATGCAGGTGGAACCTCCTTCAGCAAATCACAGAAAGCAAGAGAACAAAGTCTCATTGTTAAATGTCATTTTTCTCAGTATAGTAATCCTCTTGTGTACATCAAAACTGATAATGTAAAAATATCGGTGACAAGTATTTCACATTTAGCTTTAGAACACACAGTGAAATTCAGAACTCTTTGTAGTGCCCTAGATTACTTAAACCTACAGAAAATGTAACATTGAGCTATATATACAATGGTCTTGATTAAAAGGTTCTGAAAAGTTGAGATAACCTGATTAAAGCAAGAAGATGAAATAGTACTCAAAATAAACATGGTAACATGTTATGACCAAAACATAGGCATGAATGTGCCTGAAGAGTAATCTGAACTGTGTGTACAGATAAGTCTCACTAACTTTTTTTTTAAAGGATGGTATGTATGGAGAGAAGCAGATGGGAACGAAGAGAAGCACCATATGAAACTGTCAGAGAAGACAGAAGAAAGCGTATGTTGAGACATGAAGACTATAAACCTGGGAAAAGCTATGGGTAAATGAAGCTTCGAACAATAAGCTGTGAAACACTGATTCCTCCCGAGTTCAAGGAAATAGAGTGCTGCATATTCATTCTGAATAAATGGCAATGCATCAAAGAAATAACCAGCTCATCAACTTATC
This sequence comes from Upupa epops, assembly GCA_013397515.1. NCBI lineage: Eukaryota > Metazoa > Chordata > Aves > Bucerotiformes > Upupidae > Upupa > Upupa epops. Next base: position 174,904 of record VZRI01004011.1, on the reverse strand, counting down.
CTCTGAAATTAGAATTGGGCAGAATTCTAATTTTAGTTCGACACTAGGATTTATAAAGAAGGAAAACAATTATGTTTAGGGTAAGCTATTAAGAAGTTATCTAAAAGTGTCAAATTGCCAAAATGAGGAAAAAAGAATTTGTTTGGCTTAAAGATGTAACAAAGTAATGAGATTTTTAAAAAATCCATGATTCTTTATCTAAGATATGTGGGAAAAAATAAGATGATTCAATAATTTCCTTTTACTGTGGAGAAGCTGATGCTTGCACCTGCAAGAAATTGACTAAACAAACTTTGCTTTTCCACTACAAGAGGTGAAAGCAAAATATTTGTAAAGGGGGAAAGAAATTCATGTTAAGAAACAATAAAAATGAATGCTTTTTTCAAAATTGTTATTTACCATTTTTAGACAGGAGATGAAATAGTAGGCAGGTTCTCAAGCTAACTTAAACTGCACTAAAAGTGTAAACAAGGATAGGTTGTACAATGTTACTGTGACCGTAGACATTTATTCAAGTGGTGGAGCACTAGCATAAAATTAATTTCTCCTTCATAAATTAACAGCTAATTAAGAAGGCTATTGCAAAGAAGTCACATATGATCTTGTGTTGTTTAGTTTGGCTACCATTATGTAACCATAATCTAACTTAAAACTATGTGTTTTAGATGGTATTTTGTTGACTCATACCATTCTTTCTTGTCTCTTCATACATTTTGAAAAAAGCTCATGATATTTAAAATTACTAATCTATTAATATTGTACAGTTTTACTCATCAGACCTCACATTTTTCCTCTCGGTGGTTTCTGTGTTTCTTAATAGTCACTTTGCTTCTTATTGAACCAAGAGTGAAATTTGTGGCACCTACAGATTAAATACAGTGAATGCTGGCTGCTGTTTTCTGCAAAAACAATACATGCAGACACAAAAGCTGATGAGCCTTACAAGCTCATTTTGTTGGACCATAAATACAACAACTCATTCACACACACACCCCTGCCCCCCCCAATAGTTTCTTACCTATATCTATTTGGGACATCAAAAGGCATTGTAACTGCCCAGTATATCATGTGGAAGTGACCATCTGCTTCTTCCCCTGCCCCTTATGGGACTGAGAATGATCTCCCTAATTCGCTCTTTCAACAAATGGTCTTCAGCTCCTAAGGAAGACAGGATACTAGCAGTGTGCCTTCAGAACTGCGAAAACACTCCCCAACAGAAATGATGGAGTCACTACAGAGGTCTAGAGTGTCAACCTATTATTTTTTATTCCAGTCAGGCTCTATCTTCTGGGGCACCGAGCAGCTTCAGTTTATAAAGACACTGCTAACACTGTAACTGTTTGTCAAGAGTTCAAAATGCAGACTCGAGGCTTGTTGTATCTCCCCAGAGGTAGAGCACAATTTTAGAAGCCATCTCAATTTCTGCTATATCACATATATTAGAGGAACTACCTATTTAATAACAGCTTTTCCCTTCTGACATCAAGCAGTTTAGTGACACCCCTCTACTTTCTGCATTTTAAGCCTTTTAGATCTGTCCACTGAACCAGTCATCTTGACCCTTAACCAGGCTTGTCCCCCTGCCTGCTGCGTCCATCCTGCCTTTCCATCCACAGTCCTCAGGTCTCATGACAGAAGGTGCATGAGCATGGCAGATCACATAGCTGCCATGGGACACATTGTGAGACCTACAGCACAAGGCAATTTGCTTTCTGATCAGGGAACCCCCACCTGAAGACCTTGTGTTGCCACCACGTCCCCGCTTCTCCAAGTTAAGCAGCAGCCTGCAGCAAAAATACAGCCAGGCTAACAGTTGCACTTAACACATGGGAATGGGAAAGCAGCACTGAGAGTAACTGAGAAACAGACACACTGAGGGGTTGGCATGACAGGAATAAAATGCTTAGTGTAAGAAATTTGATAGGTTTGTCACAGGTGTCAAGCTGCTTCATGGTCCATCAAAACCTATAATGGAATGAAGAGCAGAAAAGCCGATACAAGTGGTTTGTTGCCATTTAAGATGCCATGAACAATCCAGGAGAGAAAAGGTATCTAGTCCAAAGAAGAGAGGGTCTTCTGAAAAGGTTAGAGTCCAGGAACAGACAGGCCTAACGCTGGTCAGACCCTCAAAACCTACTGGCACACTAAACAGTAAAATTGCATTATAAACAATAACCTATAATAATTTATTTAAAATATTATATTTGCACTCTATAAATGAGCTTTATCTGTGAATCTTTAGCAAAGAGGACCTCTTGAAAGCTAGTTGAAGAAAAGACGAATGAAAAAAATATATACATTAATATTTCCATTATACAATGATTGCTTCTCATAGACTTCTGAAAGTAACATTTAAAAGCCACCCTTTTTATTCTCGCAGCTTACCTGTGAGAAACAGCTCCCCAGGCACCATGTTTGTTTGTCAGTATGTTGAGTATCTTCTGCTTCAGCTGGTTGGCTGTAACATGGTCTCGATGCTTAGCAGCACTGATAAGATGATCACACATCTTCTCCTCCTCTCTTCTGTCAGCAGCATACTGAGCACACTGTGACTAGTTTGCAAAAAATAGGCTATTTAGAATTGCCTTAAAATTATTATTTACTCTAACTCTTTAAATATGCAGGAATTCACTACAACACTTTAAATAGGAGCAAGACACACAATTCAATTTCAATTGTTCTACCACTATTTATTATCCATGTCAAAGCACTCATGTAAAAATTGAACTATCAATTCACAGAATTTCTAAGATTGGAAAAGTCCTGCAAGATAATTGAGTTCAACCTTGAACCGTCCCTGTTAAACTGTCTCTAACACCTCACCGTTAAACCATGTCCCCAGACACCACATCCAAATGATTCTTAAACATATTCAGGGATGGAGACTCAACCACCTTCCAGTGTTTACTTACAAAGCTTACTGTAAAGACGTTTTTCCTGATACCCAACCTAAACCCCCCCATGGCACAGCTTGAGGCCATTTCCCTCTGTCTTGTCATCAGTGAGAAAAGACAAACCCTGCTCTTACTACAACCTCCTTTCAGGTATTTGTAGAGAGCAGTAAGGTCTCCCCTCAGCCTCTTTTCCCCCAGAATAAACAGCCTCAGTTCCCTCAGTCATTCCTCACAGAAGATGCTTTCCAAACCCTTCACCGGCATTGTTACTCTTCTTTGCCCCTGCTCCAGCACCTCAATGTCCTTTCTATATTGAGGTGTCAAAAACTGAACAAGTGCCAGGTACTCAGGATCATCTTCCTGGTGCTGCTGGTCAGGATGCCATTGGCCTTCTTGGCCACCTGGGCACACTGTTGGCTTATGTTCAGTTGACTGTCAATCAATACGTCAAGGTCCTTTTCTGCTATGCAGCTTTCCAGCCACTCTTCCCCAAGCCTGTAGTTTTGCCTGGGGTTGGGGTGATGGAAATGCAGGACCCAACACTTGGCCTTACTGAAAATTATACAATTGACCTTGGCCCATCAATCCGGTCTATACAGGTCTCTCTGTAGAGCCTCCCTACCCTCCAGCAGATCAACAATCCCTCCCAACTTGCTGTTATCTGAAAATTTATTGAGACCATTGATAAAGTTGTTTAACAGGAATGGCCCCAGTCCTGGGCCCTGGGTGTCACCACTCATCTGGCCACCAATAGGATTTAACTCCATTGACCACAGCTCTCAAGGCTCAGCCATCCAGCCAGTGTTTCACCCAGAAGAATATACTTCTGTCCAAGCCATGGACAGCCAGCTTTCCCATGAGGGTGTTGTGGGGAGACAGTGACAAGTCCAAAGACTAAAGGATTGCAAGCAAAAACATTTAGTTATACATCTCTGTGTGTGTGTGTGTCCACAGAATGTCTGAAAAGTTGGTATTTATTTGTAGACGTTTTATATGCTCTCAGGGATAAAATACAGGTGTAACATACATAATATACAAGAAAAAAGTATGTACACTGGTTTTGGTTTTTACATTGCAATAAAACCTACAACTATGTAATAACTTTTATCATTACAGATGCAAAAAGAAGCTCCTTTAATTATAAAATTGAGGAGTGTATTTGTCAGTACTCCAAAGAGAACACCGAAACAGGCTGCCTAGAAAGGTTGTGTAGTCTCCTTCTCTGGAGATATTCAAAATCCACCTGGACACATTCCTGTATGACTTGATCTAAGTGGAGAACTCAATAGTGTATTTTAGTTTCAATAAATCCCTTTTTTAATCAGTGATAAGCACAAGATAATATTTCTGTTTCTTTTCTCAAAATCATGTTGCTTTAAATTAAATTAGTAAAGACATTTTAAATGTCTAGTTTAAATGCCTAGTAAAGACATTTTAAATGTCTGTATGAAGCAAATGTAGCCATACTAATTAAAATAAATATGAAATAATTTTCTATGCATAAATTACAAAGGATAAATTATTTTCAAAATAGCTAATTTTAATATCACCTTTTAAGAGACATTTGCATGGGCCATAATTTTGCTCCATTTTAGAATGATTAACACACACTCAGTGCTGTAAAGCAGTGCTGAACAAGATCCTATTTTCTACTATTCAAAAGAGCAATTAAGTTAACCTCGTACAAATTCTAGTTTATTCTACTTATTTCTGTTCTCAGCCTTTTCAGTACAGACCACATTAGCATTCAGTAAGATTATAATGGGTCTTTCAGCTGTGTTACTGCCATTATTTCAAGTAATCTATCTGGAAAAGAACAATCATTGAACTAATTCACAAAGGGTTAATCCATTTTAAAATTTATCTTCTTGTACAGTGAAGCACCAATTAGTACAATGATCTGCCTTAGTAATGAGGTTAATATTTCACCAGCTCATTGGACAGTAAAATTAAATTTTCATTTTTCTTCCTGAATGATTACAAAGGTTAACAAAATGTGTGGCACCCATTCTGGGAGGAATTTCCCTGGCTCTGACTGCAGCTGGAGTCACAGTATAAAATTTAGATGCTGGTCCATGGCCTCCTAACTACACTTGTGACACAGTGACTTGGTGCAGCTTGGGCCAAATAATTTCAAACATCATGATTCAATTACAGTTTAAAAGGTAAAAATAAAATAGCCACTCACTCCTCTGGCTGAGAGCAATGATTAACTTGTACTAAACCCCAGAATATATACCAATACAGCTTATTAAAACAAAATGACAGATTTACAATTATGCAACAGAAAACTACCAGAAATCTTTGTCCCTACTACTTTCAAGTAAGTTGAATAATAAAATGTTCAGTTGTACACCTACCATTATTAAAGATAATATATAAAACATTCTTTCAGACTTTTACATAGCCTTATTTAAGCACATCTGATTTTCATATCTAACACAGGCTGCATTTCTGAATTTTCTTTTAGGACTTGCAGATCTCACTCATCTAAAATGTGTAGCTGAGCTTTTTCATGTGACAAATAAAATGAAAATTTTCATATATGAAAGATGTGTTTTATTTCTTTACCAGACCATAACACTGACTTAAGGCTCTTCCTATAGGGAATTTAGTTGATATTCTAAATCCTTTTTACTAACAGAAGCTGGAAGTTAATTGAATATTCTCATTTTGTCTAGAGTTCTGACAGACCTTATACCTCAATGTATTCTTCAAAGAGCAGATAACTCAATCTTCTATTGTCATCTCAGGTTACCACACGATGCTCTGATAAATATCAACGGTTATTTATTGTTGATGCAATTTGAAACTTCACTCTGACATACACTTAATCATAAATGTGATTTTATCTAAGTTCAAAATATCCAGTATACGCTTGGTAACTAAGTTGTTCCAATCCCACAATCCCATATGACAAGTGTCTGCTGTCTGCTCTGACAAAATGAAGTTGCGGTCCTGTGTATTCAAAACAACAAATATCTCTGTGTCTCACACTCTTCAGCTAGGTCAAGGAGCACAAGAACTAGTACATCAAAGTACATGTTTAATAGAGCTGTTTCAAGGACATACAACTCTAATTAAAATTATTTCTAGCCATCAGGTGCTTGTTGCCATTTTCAGACATATCAATAAATTGATATAGCCATTTATGATCATCAATACTATGTTGGCCTATCTTACTCCTAATGTTGGGTCACTTGAGCATTACAACACGGAAATGTATGTTTGTGCATATGCAGAAGCACAAGTAGGTTTGGAAACAAGAAAAAGCAATGTTGAAATGTTGTATAAAACTCCATAAAACCACGAAAGCTTGTCTGACAAAGTCATGTAAAAAATTTGATTTACTTCTGCATGAAAATAATTTCAATAGAAACAAAATAAACCCTAAAGAAATAGTAAATGCAATGTGTTCTACCGTACTTTTACTACCGTAAAGTGCTACTTCTCTTTAACAAAACATTTGGTTTTTATTTTTCTTGAAGTGATCTAAGTGTATTGCTTGCTTTTCCCTCTTACTGAACTCATATATACTGTTGATAAAATCCAAAAACAAGAATTAATGTGATTTGCTTTACTACATGCAATATAAAAAAAGTTCTTTTTGCATCTAAGGGTCTGTCATATCAGTTCAGCCATGCTGATTAAGGGATTTCTTCAAACTGTAAATGTTTTCATGATTTTCACTGAGGAGATGAGAAATTAAGCCCATTCCTCATATTTGACATCTAGCAATGCTCTTAAAAACTAGTTTTAAAACTCATTCAATGTAATTTTCTTTCTTAGAAGAAAAAAAAAGTCTTTACTGTAGAACATTACAGTCTAGGTGACAACTGAGTGAAAACAGAAAAGCAGAAATGCAGCAACTCTCAGGCTTACCTCAAACTCAGCATGCTTGTGGACATCTTCAGCTCTTTGTCTGTTCAAAATGAATTCTGCTTCATTTGCGACACGAACTATATGGTCTTTCATTGCATGACATAATAATCTAAAAAAAGAAAAATCAGAATAAACTTTGGGACTTCAAGGCTCTTTCAGCAGACTTAAAACAGAAAATAAGAAAATTAATGAAACTAAGGTGATGCAATTGCCATATTTGTTGACATAAAATATTTAATTTATTCTAAAAGTTTCTGCATTTAGTGCTGAAAAGTTATTTGTGGAAGCAGTCTCAATATGAATATTCTTCTAAAAAATGCAGACAATTGCTTAAACTGTTCTTGATACTGTATTATGAAATATAAATATTACAATTTCCAAGTCTTAAAAAAATCATGAGTTTTAGAATTCTATTAACATTGAAAAATAATATAAATATCTCTTTTTATGTATTTCGAACATTGGAGTTAAAAGTCCATTACGTTTCCAAGTTTTCATGGCATCAGAAGTAGACATACCTTACTTAAAGAGAAGGAAAAAATAAAGACAGGGCTAAGGATGTCAGTGAGATACCTTAAATGAGGACTATTATAACAATCATCAGATACAATGATATGCATAATAAAACAGCAGCATAAACAACACTTGTTAATAATGCTGAGATATCATTGTGCATGAAGAATGGTATCAACTGCTTTCTTGTCCCTACCATCCATATCTAAATGTTGTGTGTTCCATTAAAAACTGCTTTGCCTTTGTAATCAGCAGAGAGGGAAACAGGTTTCTGGATACCAAGAGCTGTCAGGTCTGTTCAGGATGAGGAAGAACAGTTTCTCTTCCTGTCAAATTGACACACAGTCTGGGTTTTTCCTTCTTGCAATATCAAGGAAACACAATTTCAGAGATTCTTATAAATAAAAATTAAAATTTCCAGCAAATTCCACCAAAGTTGATGCCTGGTTCTTAGAAGCATCACAAAATAGTCATGGTTCTTAGAAATGAAAACCATGATTTTATCTACAAGATGAATGGAAACCTTTTTTAGGGAATAAAGAGAAGCAAGCTTTGACCAAGTCTTCTCAGTGGATATTCATGCTTTAAATAAGTCCTTTTATTATATTTAACCCTTTGCTACTTTTTCCTTGAAAGGGAAAGGGTTTTGGCAAACTATAAGCTGAAAGACTAAAGATGCCTCTCTTATAATCTTCAAAATTTAGCTTTATTTTTTTAATTGATCCCCCTGGAAGAAATGTTTTAGTATTTTATTACTGGTTAGTGTTCAAGTTTTTTATTCTTAATAGATAAATCTAGATCTGCCCTCAGATATAGAGAGGGGTTTCTCTAAAATAGGAAAACACTTGAAGCGTGTGTTTAACACCTCTAGTCAAATTTTGCATTAGTCTTCTTGAAATTTTCTGTATTACATTAACAATCTGGAGACAATTTGACCAGATTTCAACAGTGAATTCAAAGGTTTCAGGTGTCTCCTAGCTGTACATCCCTTCTTGATGGAATAAATAGAGCACAGAGCAGAGTGCAAATTAGGTGAAATCAATATGGTTCTTAGATGCTTCCTGACACTGAGAGTTTGTTGAGAAAAGATTGAGACTAACTTTGATCCATTAGGTTTATTATTTGGATATCTGGGCATAATTTTTTTATTTCATAAAAACAATCTAAGCTGCATCTGTTCACATTCAAGTTGCAGTTATCTGACATAAAAAGTGTTCGCATTCTATGTGCCCATTTATGCACTAAAACACCTATAAGGGACTTCAAGTGGATAAGTGGATTCATAGAAAATGCTAATTTCAACAAATTAAAAATCTCTTACCAATACCCAAGGAAAAGGTGTGTTTCAAATAAAAAAAAAAAAAAAGAGCTGTTTGCACTAGTCTTTGTCTGCTTTACAGCAAATGAAAACTTGTATAGATATGCAGCAGATAACACAGATCAGCTGTCTGGAAGTGCTGGTGACCTCAGCTGGTACATCCTACCACTCTAATGGAATCTTGTGCTCAGGAGAATGAGAGACCTAATATATTTGGGAACAAATTCAGAGTTGCTGCAGTATTTGGATAGCACAGTAGGCAGCTAGATTTCTGGTAAACTTAAAATTCTACAGGTTTTCAGTGCCCAAAGTCAGTGATATGACAAGAGGTGATCAGCTGAGTACTGGGTCCTGACTGTTTACAGCACTGAAATCACTAGTGTGACCCTAATAATTTTCTCACTCACTCTAGAAAAAACACGGGCATGGTTCAAGGGACAGTTCACTGAATGCACAATAATGAGACTGGATCAACTTAAACTCCCTCAAATGCTACTCAGAAAAGATCTGCAGGTGTTTCCACATCATACTTCAGCGAACACATCATTCTGTTGGGTAGTCTTCATGTTATTCCAAACAATCTTAACTAAACATACAAATAGCAATGATATCTTAAGGTAAAAATGTAACCATACAGGCTTTAGGGAAAGGCTGAACTAAGTGTTAGGTGGGGTAAATGACAACACTCTGCTCTAACAGGTGCTAATCTTAAGCAGTATGACCAGTCCAGGCTGTTTTATATCGAAATACTGACATGCTTGCTCTCTTCTTTTCTGTTTGTTGTTAAAAAGCCGATCTATGAAATATCTCAGGATTATGTCAGCTGTGCCTAGCCATCTGCTCCATACATTCTTATATCTCTATCTCCAATTGCAATTTCTTCAAGAAAATAGTGGTCAACTCAATGGGATTATGACAAAAGTTATGCCACAGTCTACCAACAGACACAGACACAGACACAGACCATTATGGTTTGGAAGGGACCACCAGAGGTCATCGAATCCAACCCACCTGCTTGAGCAGGACAATAGAGTCTAGGGCAGGTCACACAGGAATACATCCAGAGAGGTCTTGAAAGTCTCCAGAAAAGGAGACTCTACAACCTCCCAAAGAAGCCTGTTCCAGTGCTCTGTGACTCTTACAGTAAAGCAGTTCTTGTATTAAACAAGACTGGTCCCAAAACTGAACCCTGAGAGACACTGCTTGTGACCAGTTGCCAACTGATATAACCCCATTCATCAAAACACTCTGGGCCTGTCCATCCAGCCAGTTTTAACCCAGTGAAGAGTCCACCTGTCTAAGCCGTGAGTCACTAGCTTCTCCAGCAGAATGCTGTGGGAAATGGTATCAAATGCCTGACTGGATGAGACACTCCATTATTTTTCCAGTGATGGAGGTGAGACTGAGCGGTCAGTAGTTGCCAAGACCTTCTTTCTTGCCCTTTTTGGAGACAGGAGTGACACTGGCTTGTCTCCAGTTCTCAGGCTCCTCTCATCTTTGCCATGATCTTCCAAAAGTGATGGAGAGTGGTAGAGCAACAACATCAGCCAGTTCTCTCAATGCTCTTGGGTGCATCTCATCAGAGCCCATGGACTTGTGTATGTTCAATTTGTGTAATTGATCCCTAACCCAGTCCTTGTTGACTATTGGTGAGTCTTCCCTCTTCCAGGTTTTCTCTCCTACCTCCAGGGTTTTGAGCTCCCAAGCATTGATCTTAGGTATAAAGACTGAAGCAAGGAAGATAGGCAGCAATTCTGCCTTCTCTGTACCCTCAGTTATCAGGGCTGCCACCTCATTCAGCAGTGGGCTCACATTTGCCTATTCTTTCTTTTACTACTAATGTATTTGTAGAAGCCCATCTTACTCTCTTTAACTTTCTTTGCCAGCTTTAACTCTAAAAAGGTTTTGGCCTTTTTGTAGCCTTCCTACATTTCCCAGCAAACCTTCCTACAGTTCTCCCCTGTGACAAGTCCCTTCTTCCACAACCTGTAAAATTCTTTCTTCCAACAGGTTTCCTTTAGGAGCTCCTTATTCATCCATGTAGGTCGAGCAATCTACCCAATATTTTACAAAATGGAATGCACTTTTCTTGGTCTTGGAAGAAGTGGTATTTAAAAATTGAACAACTTTCTTCAGTTCCTTTACATTTCAGAGTTTTAGCCCATGGTATTCCTGCAAGTAGATCTTTGAAGAGAAGTTAGACCATCCAGGGTTGTAATCCTACTTATTACCCTACCTCTACCTTGCAGATTACTAAGCATCACATCATAATTGTTGCACCAAGGATATTACCAGCCTCAATGACCCAAATCCTTGTTTATTCATTAATACAAGGTCCAGAAGTGCACTTCTTGTTGGTTCCTCCACTACCTCCATCAAGAAGTTATCATCGATCCACTGTAGAACCTTTTTGACTGAGTACACCTAGCTGTGTGGCCCTTCCAACAAACATCAGGGTGATTGAAGTCACCCAAGAATACCACGGAGAGTGTTTGAAAGGCTACCCCAGTTGACTGTAGAAGGCCTCATCAACATCCTCGTCCTGGTTTAGGGTGGTCTTTAATAGATACCCACAACAATTTCACCCTCTTTTACAGGTTCCTTAATTCCCACTCATAAGCTCTCTACAATATAACCACTACATACTATATAATAACTACATATACTACATAATCATTGTAAATACAACACTAAATAATCATTATGTAATGTTTTATCAATATGTACTACTAAGTTATGTATTGTAATACACTTGTCTTAGGGACTTCCATGAATCTATGACAGAATTTCAAGGACTACATAAACTATATTTTTTCATCTAGAAGACCATTAAGGATTAGGCTTAAAATCACTTGCTAGGAAGGCAGAATTTTGAAAAAGGGTTAAAATGTAGGCTACCATTTAAGAATCTCACATGCTTACAAAAGAAGCTTTAGCTTTTGTCTTGATTTGCAAGTGCAAGAATGTGAGTCAGAAAACAGGGGCATAGTAAGTTAAAACAGTCAAAAGCGTCACCTTAACTCAGAAAGGAAAGGCAGCTCCTGCAGGGAAGTAATGCATTAGAGATGTTCTTGCATATGTTCATATGTGCGTTCTGTACTTATTCAAGGAAATATCTTACTTTTTGAAATATGAAGACACTACTTAAAATTATTTTTGTCATTATATATTCGGATTATTACTTCAATTATAAAGTTATCTTTTATTCTCAAACTAGGTCTCTGCTGAACAAAAGATGGTAAAAAAATGTTGGCTTACTCTTGTGTCTTTATTAAATCATATCCAGCTACCTCTTCATTGAGTTCAGCATATTGTCCTAAATGGGTTGCATCAGAACATCAACGGTAATGTTGTCATCATTTGAATATCTATCAATTTATCTCAATTCTTCCTAACTCAATCACATATATGACATAAGATTAAAGAAAATCTAGAAGGAATTTTCAGACTTATCTGGCATGAGAAAAAGTGCTTACAATTATCTTTTCAATTCTCACAGGAAAAACAACATAAATTATCCAGGAAGGATCCCAAACCAAGAAAAATCTCACACTCAATAGTATCAAAGGCTGCCAATACATCAAGAAAAATTCCCTTGCACTGCAAACGAGCAAGAACCTCTAGTTCAACAAATTCAATCCTTCTATTTTACTATGCTAAGTAAATCAGGTCTCTGACTTTCTTGTTTTTGGCAAAACAGTTACTGAAAGAGAATGCTGTTATGACTTTTAGTAATTTCATAGATTTTGCTTTTCCTGTAAATGCACAGCTACAATTGTAAGCAGTATTCTAATCACTGTTTACATGGTAGCATTAATGATGTCACACCCCAATCTCCTCTAATGCAATTCCAGAACTCTGTTTGCCTATGACTTTGTACAAAAAATCGTCAGTGACACATTGTTTTTTTACCTCTTTAGACACTTCTGAAGGATCAGAGAAACACAGAATGGGTTAGATTGTAACAGACCTCAGAGATCATCCAAACCACCTCCCGTGGGTAAGGACATCTTTCATTAGACCAGTATGCCCAGAGTTCAATCCAACCTGACCTTGAACACTTCCAGGTAGGTATCCACAACCTCCCTAGAAAACCTGTTTCAGTGTCAGGGAAGATATTAATAGTGAGGAATTTCTCCCTAAATACTCAATCTAAATCTACCTTCTTTTACTTTGAAGCCATTTCCCTTATTGTATCACTAAAGTTCCTTATAATAAGTCCCTCTTAAGCTTTACTACAGGCCCTCTTTGTGCAAGGTTGCTATAAGGTCTCCTCAGAGCCTTCTCTTCTCCAGCTTAAACAACCCCAAATCCCTCAGCATGTGTCTTCCTAACAGAGGTGCTCCAGCAGTTTGTGATCCTTTCCTGGATCTGCTCCAACAGTTCCATGTCCTTCTTATACTGGGAACTCCAGAACTGGATGCACTACTGCAGGTGAGGTCTCACAAGAGTAGAGTAGAGGGGGAGAATCACCTCCCTTGACCTACTGGTGACACTTCTTTTGATACAGAGCAGGATATGGTTTGCCTTCTGGGCTGCACTCACACATTATTGGCTCATATCGAGCTCCTTGTCTATTAACACCCATAAGTCCTTCTCTCTGGGACTACTCTCAAACCACTCATCTCTCAGCAAGTATTTGTGCTTGTGATTACCTCAACCCAGATGTTAGGACCTTGCACTTAACCTTGCTGATCTTCATGCAGTTTGCACAGGCCTAGTTCTCAATCCTTTCAAGGTCCCTCTGTATGGTCTCGCTTCCCTCCAGCTTGTCAGCCACAACACAACGCTTAGTGTCATTGGCAAACTTGCTGACAGCCCTCAATACCATTGTCCACGTCAGCAACAAAGATGTTGAACAGCACTGGTCCCAAAATAGACCCCACTCATTACTCATCCCCACATGGACATTGAGCCATTGATTGTAACTGTTTGAGTGTGACCATACAGTCAATTCCTTATCAACTGATTGGTCCATGTGTAAAAACCATGTATCTCTCTTTCAGAAACAAGGATGCTCTGCAGGACAGTGTCAAATGCCTTGCACAAGTCCAGGTCGATAATATCAGAAGAACCAATGTTGTCTAGCATATATTCTCAAGCGTGTTAATTCCATGTTTCATTATAAGATGTTTAATAGCATATTGTATTGTATTTGTACAAGTTTAAAACCCAGAAACAAAAGGAAGACCTGAAATTTGAAAGCAGTACCATTTATACCTTCCTTTGGAAATAAACCTGTTCTTTGTGTTCTTTAGTGAGTTCTCTATATTACTGTCAACTGGACATTTGTCATGACTGAATTAGACCCATATTCACCCTTGTAAATCTGCAGTTGCCTTAGTAAGAATCACCCTCAAAAGAACTAGTAGATAGATTGATGTTAAGATAGTGATGAATCAGGCTTTCTGGCCAAACTTATTAATCTCTATGCAAATAGTCTTCCCAAAAGGTAGGGACTCCTACATAAAGTGTCACCACAGGCTTGCTGTACTTATTTGTAGTTTCCCAGTAATTAACTAAAAGAAAAAAGACATTGACCTGGAATAACATTTATCTTTATCCTCTGTGGCCACTTCTTCATTGCACTGCTGAAAATCATCCAGAAGTAAAGCCAAGTGTGCTGCTGTGTCCTTCCCCAGCTGAGCTGATATCAGCCAGGAACTGATTACAAGCCTGTCTGAGAGACAATTTTTACTGAATAAAAGAGAGCTTAAACATTGAGTTGGTATCTTAAGGTTTCTCTTTACCAAGATACACTTGATTTCTATTAATGCCCACAAATTTATGAACCACAGAGGAGACTTCTTTACTAAGAAATGGGTTCAATTTGATTTTAGACTGTATCAAAGGGCTTTCAGGAAAGAGTGCAGCAATAATGCAATCTGAAATTACTGGTGACTCAAACTTCTGTGGGGAATCATACAGTTATAGAATTGTTTAGGTTGAAAAATGCCTTTAATATCATTGAGTACAACCATCATCTAACCATACCAAACACAGCACTAAACAATGGCCCTAAGTTCCACAGCTTTCTGTACAGACAGCTATGAAGTTTCCAAATGAATGTAAAATAGAAGTAAAAATGGAATTAAGATATGCTGGTACTTTAAATTAAGAATGATAGGGCTTAAGAATCTGTAGGAATAAGAGTGAATAGCAAGGCCTTCCTTTACCTAAAAATAAAAGAGTCTCAGTCTTAAGTGACAGTCTGGTGACAGTATGTCTCATGACCTGCTGATCCATAAATACGAGTTATTTGTGAAGGTTGTTTAGGAGTAGGTAAGAAGTTATTTAAAAGCCATTGGGTTTGCTTTTCTGAATTATGTCCTGAGCAAGGTTACTTCAGAAGTGCAAAGCACTTACAGTTTGCAATTAGTTATGAAAAAGTATGTGCAATCTATCAGAAGATAGTGGTTTTCAGATGCTTGGGTTTAAAAAGGATGGCTTGTGGAATTCCACATTTCAAGAAGTCATTCAGGTAAACAGCTGGGGAGAATTTTTTTTTTTTAAGAGTTTTGGAATTAGAGATGGTGACAGGACTAGACCCAAATAGTCTTGATAATATGTAAAAGCCATAGAATATTTGCAATACATTTAGACCTGTAGATGTAGTTTGGGACAGGTTGTGACAAATAGTGATAATATACATCTATTAGAATTAAAGGATGAAAAGGTGCATCTCACTAATTTTTCTAAGCTTGCTATTGTGCAGTCAGTGCTTCCTTGTGGTAACCTCACACAAAGCGAGAGAGGGCTGCTATCTGTTGTACTGATAGACAACAACATTGTACTTACGTTACCCAATCTTTCTTTCATTTGAGATAAACTAAAAAAGTAGATGGTTCCCGAGCACCCATTTTCAAAACAGATTACAAAATAAACATTTGTTATAATTTAGCTAAAATCTTGCTTCCTGTGCTCATTCTTGAAGTTCTGCCAACTCACATGTCCAGGAAAACAGATGTTTTTCTGACTTACTTTCATCAGATGCCCATAGCTTAATTCTCCTAAGCAGCAGCCTGGAAATATGCCACTTTTTACCACCACGGTTGTTTTGACAATTATGACACTTAATGGCATTCACAGGAAATGAAACCTATTGTTGCACTTGGTATTTACAATAGGAATCACAAACTGGTCTAACCTGAAAAGTCTGAAGTTCTACAATATACTGTTATAAGCAAGTAAGTTCCTATTCTAGCACAACGGCAATGATTAAGAATTTACCAGTCAAAAGTTTGAAATTATGGCTTGCAAAAACCAGACACTGCATTACAACATGAGCACTTTAACAAGATAAACTTCATAGAGGGTATCTATCCATGTTTCATAAATTCTGCAGAAGCTATAACAAACTCAGTGAAACACAGACTTGACTACAAAGGACCTATTCCATTCCTCATGATAATTTTCCTGTCACATAAGAATTTTCCAAATCAAGAAAATTTGTCTCTTTGAAATAGTGACCACCCAGTAAATATCGAAGACCAGCAGTTAAAACTGAGGTGACCCACATCTCAGAATCAGCCTGACCTTTGAGATATGACTACGTCAGGCAAGACTAGGAGCTAAGAGAACGTCTCAATATGTCTATCAGATCTAAGAACTCCATCGGTACTGACCCTATAGGCACATAGATGGTTATCATAACAATCTATGTTTCGTATAACACACACACTATTAGTCTGGAGGTAGGGCAACGACTTCTATAGTAAAGAATGTGAGATTATAAACAATCATATCTAACAGGTCATTCAAGCTCATGTCTCAGCTGGAACAGAAATACAGACACTCAGTGCTAGGTTTAAAAGAACTATTTATGACAGGAATTCTCTACCAATGACAGACAACATTTGAGATAAACTTCCTTGCACAGGTAATAAAAGTTGCAATTAAAAATACAGCAACAGAATTTAGTTACATCTGTCAAAGTCTAAAAATTCAAACACTTTTTTCTTATTTATATGTACAGTATCTAAGTGGCATCTACTTCTGCCTGGATTTGCATATGTTGGATTTTGCACATCAGACTGGAATCCTTTGCAAGCTGTTATGTAGCCATCAGCTATGTAGTACCCATGATGTCTGAAGACCAAGTATCTTACATTCCTGGATGATTCAGGTGAGCTGCCCAATCCGATCTTGAGATTGCTGAGATCAAGATCATTGCCAAGACAAAAACAAGGAGCATCCTTTCCATCCTTTCTCCATTCTTCTTGGACCTGACTACTAAGAGTTCTTCAAAGGCTATCTAACGATCTAACTGTAAGTGCACATGATAAATCAAACATGGCAAATGGTACCATAGATAGTCCTTTGAACACAGGGCCTGAACACTGAAGTACAGCAGTGACTGTGAGCTCATTTACCACAAACCAAACACATCAGACCAGCCAAACTGCAACAGAGGATGTGTAAAAGAAAATTTGCTGTAGTTATGCAACAATCCTAGTTGAGGTAAACTGGAAAGAATGTAAATCTTTATTAGTCTCTGTTCAGGATTTAATCAGCAATCCATCTAAATTTAAACAAACACAAAGTCTATTTCAACATACTGCTATTCTTTCCAGAAAATTAGAGAAAACTGAATAAAACCAAATTTAAAAGAAACAGATCTTCAGTGATTTTTAAGTGTGCTGGGAGGTACAGGTAGGTGGATATGCCAAAGCATGTATTTTCATAGGTAAAGGTGGAAAGCAGACTCCAGTACTAGGATAAAATTACAGAAACAAAACTCAAAAATTTCAATCTGAGATAAATACCTTGTCATTTTCCTCTAAGTTAAATGATCAGAATATTCCTGCTATTTAAAATGAGGAAATCCTGTAAAAATACAGGAAATTATTTTAAATGAAAGGACAAGGTCATCTCTTTAAAGAGGTGAATGTTGCAAAAACATAAAGGGCGAAGGAAAGAGAAGATGAGGATAGTAATCCAGTTCAGAAAGACTAATATATAATGAGTAGTAACATTAATCTCTCAGGCAGGATAGACCTCTGATCTCCTGGAGACTTGTCAAAAGCATTGGTGAAGGACAGACAAAAATTAGCCACAGCCATTGAGGCCTGATTATGTGGGCAGTTTTCTGCCTATTTATTTGTCTATCCATTCAGAATGTAGAGTTTTAACTCTAAAACATCAGGATTGTGGGACACATTGTGGAAACTTTGCCAGTGTCAAGGCAAATGATGTTCACTGCTCTCCCTAAGTTCACAAATCTAATTGTTTTATCATGGAAGGCAAACAGGTTGGTCAGGATAATTTAGCTTTTGCAAATCCATGTTGACTGTTCTCAACTGTCTTCTCTTTCAGGAAGTCAGACGAGTGTCCCAAAGGGACTTGGTAGATGTTTTCCCAAGGGACAGAAGAAAACCTGACCAGCTTATGGTCCTTTGGCTTTTGTGGACTATTTTAAAGATTAGTACAGCATTTGGCCTCCAGGTACGTGTGACCTGCCCAAATTTCCTTGACCTTTCAGGAATAATAGGGACCAGACTTATAAGAACTTCAACTGTTACCAGATGTACCCTGTAACATATTATGGACTTGTATGGGAACCAGCTGTCTCAGGGAATCCTTGGTTCAGTCCTTGCCCACTGCTGGTAGTACTCCTTGAATCCTTTCATTATACACAGACACTTGAGAAACCTTCAGGAAGACTGAGGCAGCAAATAACACATTGGGCACCTCTATCTTATCTGTCACTAAATCACATTCAGAAACAGTTCACATTTTCCTTTTTCTATGAATGAAGAGGTACAAGTTCTTTTTGCCCTTGATACCTCTTCCAAGTCTAATTTCCAGTTGGGTGCTAGCCTTCCTGACAATTACTCTTACTTGTTCAAGCAATGCTTCTAAATTCTACTCTCCTCTCCTTATACCTCCAGCATACTCATTTTAAAACAGAGGTCTATTATAATTCCATTACAATTTTTGGATAGTCAAACCAGGGTTGTAATAATCATGCATAAAGAAGTCTTTAACATGTCTCCAACACTGTAGAAGCAACCAGCTCTTAAAACACCTACCTACATATGTGTATACCCTACAGTAATTCTGAAATCCTAATTAAGCTGCTATCAGTGATGCTCTTGACATGTGTGACTCTCGACATCACATATTCATAGCATGAGAGTGATTAAAAAGCATGAAGTTCAAGATCATAACCAGGATTTCTCTAGATCTTTTTATAGACTGTGTTAATCTACACTTCAAAATTCACTACCCTTGCATGTGTTTCCCTTCGAAGTATTAATTTAACTTTATAGTCAGATATTCTTCTTGTACTAAAAAGCATTGTAACAGTTCCTGTTTTTAGAAAGCTGTATCAGTTTATTTGCAGTGTACTACAACTATGTGTCCTTCATACCTTCCTATATCATTATGTAAAACAAAAAAAACCAGAAACAAGCACAGTAAATCCACTGATTTAGAACAGAAGTGTAACTTATTAAAGTATTTGAAATAGAGATGTTATTTTTTTAACTACAGCTAATCTGAAATATCTTACTTCACAACATTTCTAATAATGTTCAAGATCAGAAAGGAACTCAAATTTCAAGCTGAAACTACTAAAGTAAGATTCACAGAATATTGCCTTATAGCATCCATATATTAAAACAGATAGATATCTAAGTGAAAATACTCAAACCTGTAATCCTCTGCATTACATCTAAATCTTGTCCTCCACACTCAATAGAAAAAGCTTTCTCATAACTGTTGATTTATTACCCACATCTCTCAAAATTTTACCCAGAAAGTCCTACAAAATATTCTTAGTCTTCACTTTGCTTTTAATAATTTAAAATTCAATTATTATTGCACAGTGATTATATGCAATTTTACATCCCATTAACCCTGCTTTGTTTTAATTATAAAGATCCTTTGTTAGATTCCTTTAAATGATTCAGTTTATAATTTCAGGTTATCCTAGGGAGTACTTTAATTCAGCTGCACATTCATCAACTGTTTATGTCCTGTTAATTGTTGACAACTGCACAATTGCATTCTTTAGCGATGATTGATGAATTGCATTCACAGGTTTAGCTATTGCGCAGAATAAATATTTATAACAATTTCCAGTTAAAGGATTGTTATCTTTATACCCAAAAGGGTAAATTAAAAACAAATGGGAGAGCATTCCAGTAATGCACACAGATTAGTTCTAAAACATCTTTCTGACAGAAGTGTTGGGAGGGACATTTGTCTAAGGGCAATTTGATTAGACATCCCTTTGGCTGGATCTAAGTAGCACTTCTTAAACAGCACTTTGTTTTGAAAAGATGTTCTTAGAGGACAGAAAAGGCTCCACTTCTTCGTACCTGATCACTGAAAATATGAAGATGTTGGATTTGTTCAGATTGAGTAACTTATCAATAGCAAACATGCAGGTATATCTGAACTCTGGCTACGAAAGTAAAAAATGTCCTGATGGGATTGTATAAGCTATTATATATTCTTACACTATGATGCTTTTTGAACTTCATTTTAAATGAGTGCATGATTTAGTGATTGAAATACCAGCTAGGAAAAAATAATCCTAAAATATAGAGAAGATCTGCTAATTTACGTTGGTACTAATAAAACCACCCGTGAAAAAAAGAAACCACACATAAAATTGCAACATCTCTTCAAAAGGCATATTGCTGCATTTTTATTTCAGTTGCATGTGTCAAGACATCTAAATTCAAATGGATTTAAAGTACCGGCCAATACAGTGACACACATTACACAAGGGGCTCCATTTATCTTTGGCATTCCACTTCCAGGAAGGCCAAAGTCTCTCCATTTGTGCCCAGCTTTCTGGCTGGAAGTGCTGACAAAGAATGCACAGAGAAGATAAATGCAACATTAAAATTATTTGATGATTGATAATAAAGTATCTTAACAATTTGCCAAAGAAAAGCATCTCTTACACACATAATAACTTGTCTGTTTTTAACATGGCTCAAATTGGACCAGAAATTCTAGAAAAAATAATTCCTCATGAAAAGACTGTATAGAGAAGAGCATCTGTAGAACAAATGCTGTGCTCCAAAAACAGATGGAGCAGCAGATTGGTTTACAGATTGGGTTCCCCAGACTGTCTGGGTTAAACAACCTTTCTACTGTGGGAAATGGTGGTTAAATTCTCAGATAACCCCAAATTTCTGTGAAGTTCAGGGGAGCTCTATTTCCGTCTTTCAATAAACAGAATTTCAGAATTTATACATTTCCGCATTAAGTATTTGCTATAAAAAGTATCTATACAAAAAAAGTACCTCTTAATTTAAATGGCCTTTTCACGGTCTCTTTGGACCCATTACTGAGGAATTACTGCACCAAATGCAATAAATGCAAAATGACTGCTCGTTCAAAAGCTTTACAATTATTTACCTTCCTTCATTGATGAGCTCAATAAATGCAAGTCCGGCATTCTTCTGAATAGAGTTTTGCCATTCCTAATAAGACAAAAAATAACATGATCAAAACCCGTGGATTTTAAAACGCATTTCTGAAGCTGATCCTAATGACCTCCTATAGGGCTTGAATTCAGGCTGAATTTCTTAATTTCATATTCTTTTACTCCCCAAGTAAAAATGACCTGATCATTTAAAGATTGCAATATTGATTTTGAAATACATTTTTGGGCGTACTGTTTTCTGTTTAACCATTAAGCAAGCTTTAATTTCCTTCTCTAGAAAATATGAAAACACATCTTTTTTCTCCAATTCATACAGTTGCCCAACAAATACATTAAGTGCAACAAGAAGGCGGTAGCAGTTTCTTCATGTTGTGTCACTGTTACACCTCATATATTTTATCGTGTAGGGCAAGCAATAGTCTCTGTACCATCCATTCACCCTTGATGTGAATCTTTTTTCTTCCACCTTATATGTGAAAACAACAGTGCTAATAACAAAAAAGAGATTTAAAGAAAACCAAAAATGTTCTCTTATTATTAATGTTGATTTCCAAGGTACAGTTTCAAACTTATTGAACACACCTAATAGGTATTAAAAGATAAGACATTTTGTTTCATATATCACTAGTTCCAAGAGAAAATTCTTAGAGTATCACATACAGCTTTTTTCGGCATACAAGCCACTACCTTTACCAAACCAACAGTGTTTTGATACTGGAGACAGAAAAGGTCATGATATATGTTTAGCAAGTAAAGACTACTTGTTCTGGGATAATTTCTTAACATTTTTCTTTAGGAGTAACGAACATTTCATTTTCATTCTACAAGGAATAAAAATCAAAATGCATTAACTAGATTACAGTTGAGAGAGAAATTTCCTATTCTGAGCCATACTACAAAATAGCTACAGTTACAGAACTAATTTGCTTTACATTTTGCTTTTTTTCAGAGTAAAAATCAGGCAAGCATTCGTGATGCTTGTTTTCTGATAATGGGGAAAAGACATAGCTTTGCACAGATAAGGAAGTTAGCTGAAAGAAAAGAACTAGGCTTGGCATACTAATAACTTTTTCTTTTATAGATTAAAATTCTTTACAAATCAGCTTTTGCTTACCGTAACTTATTTTTTTTTATTAACTGCTGATATTGAATGGACAGATAATTGGTGCAGTTATCACCTCACAATCCTCCTTCCACTACAGGTGCCACCCTTTTGATTGGTTGCATCTTTTTTGCAATGAGACAAAAATTCTCTCTTACCACATCTTAAACTAGCCTGTGTTATTTTTTTGTTCCTTCTGTCGTATAAAAAAATGATTATTGAATTTTTGTCCTGAGGAACAGAAGACTCCTAGGGGGACATTATAGCAGTCTTCCAGTACCTGAAGGGGGCAGAAAGGACAAGGGTAAGAGGAGAGATTTAAGTTGGATATTAAGAGGTTTTCCAGTGTGAGGGTGGTGTGACACTGGAACAAGAGAATTTGTGACACTGGAACAAGAGAATGTGTGGAAGCTCCATCCCTAGAAGTGTTCAAGGGCAGGTTGGATAGGGTTCTGAGCAACATGATCTAGTGAGAGGTGCCCTTGCCCATTCAGGGGGGTTGGAACTCAATGATCTTTAAGGTCCATTCCCACTCTAAGCTTTCTATGATTTCTATGATTTCATGTCTGAGAAACTAATAACTCAGCTAATACCTCAAATCTTCGATCACTGTTAACTAATTGTTATTTTTCAAGACAGAAGAAATACTCTTATATTGACTCTTTTCTTTCTAGATCCTTGAATATGTTTGGAGAAAAGCCTTGTTCAGAGGTAAGAGCAGGAAAAGTCAGGGGGAATTCTATTAAAATAATAGATATGGCAATGTGGACAGATACAACACAGATTTATGAGGCTTACACTGTTAACCAAAGTCTGAAAGGCTTAGCTGAAGCTCTATTTACTGATAAATTACACACTGGAGTTTGTCAAGTTTGGCTTTATTTATGTCACTTTAAGTTGTATCATTTTTTTATAAAAGTCAAGGAATGGAGCTAGAAGACCTGTGTGGTTAAATGGGAAGCTACTGTGCAATGGAATAATAAGAAGAAATCTATAGGTCATGGAAGGAGGGGGATGGCCACTTGGGGTGATTATAAGGCTCTGGTGAGAGAATGTAGGCATGCACCTAGGAAAGCCAAGGCCTCCTTGGAATTCAACCTTGCAGAGAGGTCAAGAGTAACAGAAAGGGCTTCTTCAGATACATTGCAGGTAAAATTAAACCTACAGGCAATGTGGGACACCTGCTGAATGAGGTGGGTGCCCTGAAGACAGAGAATACAGAGTAAGCAGATATACTGAACACTTTCTTTGCCCCCATCTATACATCTGGGAGCTGTCCTGGTATCAAAACCCAGACAGGTGAGGCTCCAGAGGAAGTTGAGGCAAGAGAGAAGCCTGCCCTGGTTGATGAGGACTGGGTTAGGGATGTGTTGAGCAAACAATGTACATAAATCCATGGGCCCTGATGGGATGCACCCGCACGTGCTAATGGAGGCTAAGCCGCTCTCCGTCATCTTTTCTAAGTCATGGGGGTCAGGAGAGGTGCCTAGGGACTGGAGGCTAGCAAATGTCATTCCAGTCTTCAAAAATGGCAAGAAGGAGGACCCAGGTAACTATAGACCCGTCAGCCTCACTTCCATCCCAGGAAAGGTGATGGAGCAATTTCTCTTGGACAAATTGTGCCTCTAGGCTCATCTGGGTAGTGAGGTGGATTGTGAACTGGCTGCAGGATAGAAGCCAGAGGGTAGTGGTTAATGAGACAGAGTCTAGTTGGACACCTGTATCTAGTGGGGTCCCCCAAGGGTCGGTACTGGAAACAGTCCTCTTCAATCTATTCATTAATGACTTGGATGAGGGATTAGGGTGCACTGTCAGCAAGTTTGCTGATGACACAAAGCTGGGTGGTGTCACTGACACCCCAGCAGACTGTGCTGCCATTCAGCAAGGCCTGGACAGGCTAGAGAGCTGGGCAGAGAGAATCTTAATGAAGTGTAACAAAAGTAAGTTTAGTCTTGCATGTGGGAAAGAACAACCCCAGGTACTGGGATAGGTTGGGGACTGACCTGTTGTACAGCAGTGTAGGTGAAAGGGACCTGGGTGTCCTAGTGGACAGCAAGATGACTATGAGCCAGCAATGTGCTCTTGTGGCCAAGAGGGCCAACAGAATCCTGGGGGGGGGGGATCGGAAGACAGGGGATTAGCAGATCAAGGGAGAATCTACTTAGAGCGGAGTTATAACAGGCACTTGTGTTATCATTTGAGAATCTCCTAACAAGTTTTAAATGCCAGTTGAAGGAAAACATGTCTTTGTTCTCTTTGTTCTCTTTGTCCTTTTCTTCACTTCACATACATTTTTCCTAATCAAATCCTGTTTCCAAGGGATAGCATCTAAAAGGAATATTTTCCCTTAACACAGCGATACAGAAGTGGATTGTTTCCATTCTAGCATTGGTATTCCTTCGGAAGCTCTTGGATTACAATCTTAATCAGACTTCTAAGATGGGGAGAAAAAAAAATCAGTAGAGTAAATGTGCTGAAAATGAAAAATTTCTGAAATTTTTCAGATATTATGCAGGCACAAATGACATACTGTTTTTTTCCTAAAGTAATTATTTATGCCTTCTAATAGTTATAGCTTTGAATAGGTCTTGATCTGCAAGATGTCTTAAATACAAAGATATGACTTTTGGTTTAAGAAAATAATTTTTGCATATTAATAGATAAGATACAGCAAAATACAAGTGGCATGAGATAAAACGCCTTTGGGACAACATTATTTAGTTTCTGCAGAAGTTGTATCCCTAAAGAGAAAAATTTGCAAAAGATCTGGAAGCAATTAGAAACTATTGTAGTGTTTTGGATAGAAGAGAAGAAAAAAGTACAAGACCATATTTTTTTTCAGCAAAATCACATTTAGATTTCAGTTAAAGACAATATAGTTTATTGAAGAAATCTGACAGTCTAACAGCAACACAGCTGATATGCTCAATGAAGCTGAAGGAACAAAGACCAGCTAATCAAGCGCAGATCTTGTCAAACTTAACACATCTTCATCTATTTTATGTTAAAATAGACTAACTCCAAATGAAAATACTTCTTTATGAAAAGAAGTATTTTATGATATGTTTATTATCAATTACCTAGGAAAAATATATTTCAAGTAGTTGGATGTATGCTTTTGTTTTATATAAGAAATAAAGAAAAGAAATTCCAAACTAACCATATTTTTAATCTAGTGGAAAAAATATAAGAAAAAAATGTATGCAGGGAAGCAAGTTACAGTACAAGAGAGATTCTAAAAACACAAAGAATAGAACTTTTTGTTCTTCCCCAAACCTCCAAATGATGCACTATCCCTACAGGAGTTCCTTTAAAACTTAAAATGTATTTTTCACAGAAACTCTGAATTCCTTTGGGGCAAAGGCTTGATTGCATATCCCTCAGAGTCTAAAAGGCTGCCCATATGAACTGAATTATCCATGACATGTACCTTCAGACATTTGTAATGTGATATTTCATGTAAATGTAGACCATACCTTGGACCTGAGCCGCTGGCAATGTTGATTTTATTCAGGAGCTCAGATAAAAAAAAAAATTCTGACATCCTTGCTAATCTGTAGTCGTTAACATGGAATTTCCAACATAAAGAGCATAAAAGCACCTAATTTGCTGTAGCAAATGAAAGGAAAACAAACTTTGCATTTCCCTTTCCTTTTCAATGTCTAAAGTTACTCTGCTCTCTGCAAAGAAAATTGCACTTTTCAAAGGCTGTTAATATCGTCATCTGTCTTTAAAGATGCCCCACATAAACTGTAAAATGTTATTCCATTTGAATGTGAAAGACTTACCCATGTTAGGAAGAAAAAGCCTAATTGCAATAGCATTAGTAAAGCTACACAGCATTTGATATACTCTCCCCTTTGCTTGTTGCTCAAGGTATGATATGGAAAAGCTGAAGTAGTCCTGTCTCTTCTTTTAGAGATGAGTTAATTGATTTGTTAAGGACAATGTATCCTAAACTCTTAACTCCAAATTCTCTTAATTATAGGATGTATTATGATATTTGTTTGCTTGTCATTCTCCTCTTCTAGTGATCTTATGTATTATAGCATTAACCCTGCGTTTTCCTTTGAAAAATAGTTCTAAAATGTACATATTAAAAATCAACAACTTTTTCCTGCAGATGAATGGAACTACATACCCGATTCCTTAATACATGTATAGGATTCTATTTTACAGAAACAATACTTTTTTAGTTAGGAAGGTGAGGGGGCACTACAGCCCCCTGTTGACCAACACCTGCAGAAACATTTAACATCACCCGTAAATATTACAGCATTAGCTTCTGAAGTATGAGTAATAAATGGAAATCAGGACCAAACATATTCCTTATTTAGAACATAAGGAAAGAACCCTGAAGTA
Organism: Upupa epops; assembly: GCA_013397515.1. Classification (NCBI taxonomy): domain Eukaryota; kingdom Metazoa; phylum Chordata; class Aves; order Bucerotiformes; family Upupidae; genus Upupa; species Upupa epops. The sequence continues at coordinate 148,427 of VZRI01004011.1, read as the reverse complement.
TCAAGGATATATATAACCCCAAAATCTCAGTATTTCCTCAAGCAATTGGGAGATCTCTTCAAAGCAAACACTGAAGAAAATAAATACATGTTCAAAGCTTCAAAATTATTAGGCTCCTCACAATATTTCAGGTATAAAACGAATTTTATTTTTAAAATAGTTTAAAATAATAAATAACAAATATAATAGTCCTAAAAATAACAAATTGATTTAGCTGCATTTGTTAAATAGCTTTACTGTGATGCCTAAAGAGAAAGCATGGCAGAAGAAGCTTAAATTTCTCTCTCTTCCTCTCAATCAATATTTGAGGCAAAGTTTCATCTCTAGAGCCCTTAATGGCAGGAATTCCTGGAGCCAGCAAATGAGTAATGTTAAACCTATGATTAGATGATGAGGCCATCAAAGACACTAGACCCTAATGTTACATTCCACTTTGTTCCTCAGAACTGCAGTAAACCAAAAGGCTAGTGAAGAAAGGACGCTGAGTTATTCCTTCCCTCAAGAATATGTTTCAAAAGCTGCTACAAAACAAAAAGAAAAAAGTTGAATGACTTGAACATAGAGTGCAGAAGTCTCAATGGATATTTTAGAATTTTCCTGGAGCCTAGGACTACACCATTAGGTTACAAATTTTTGAAGTGCCCTTCTGGAGAAGGTTTGAAGTTCAACCCCACTGAGGATTCTTGCCAGGGATGTAATTTTCTTTCACTTTTCCCAAACCACTACCTACCCTGGCTAAAAGAGGAAGAAAAAAAAGGAAGAGGGAAAAGAAAGGAAAACAAGATTTAATGACTTCCTTATGACACAGGTTTGAAGAAATGCAACCTACAGACTGGCAAACAGCAGGTAAGCTGGAACTCCTCCCACAGAATCAATTGTAAATGTTAATTATTGTCAGATTCCTCAAAAGTAGATCTTCATTTCAATTACCCTAAGAAATGAATTTCTTTTCAGAACATTTTTGGTGCATATTTGCAATATGAATCACTGAATGCTCAAATAAAGCTAAAACCCCTCAGCAGGTAACTGGTAAAATAAATTGTATTAGTAAGGCTTTAGAGAATTGTAAAAATGTGTGAAGTTATTTGGAGTTTTTTAGGCCACCATATTTCTTTTGTATTTTACAAAATGAGACAAATTCTAACGTGATTGTTGCTGGCAAATAAAGCTAAAAGACTATAAATATATGAATTAGACAATAAGGAATCCAAACAGTACAAGGAATCCTTTTAGTTTTGAGTATTTTACTTTTGATAGCAACTAAAAATGTTAATTCAGATTTCTGAGAAACCCATTACTGCTATGTTAAAAGAACAATATTTAAGCACAGCATTTAAAAATAAAAATACTCTGCTTCTAGCAGTTCTTGAGGACAACCTAAACCATAACATCCAGTGAGTTACATGTATCAAAACTAATAATGTCATCACAAAATAAGGGTTTTAAAATTACTAATTCAAAGGCAGATTTCAGCGTAAGATTATGCAGCAGTATCCTATTTACGTACTTTAAATGAGAACTGTCTTGACAGAGGTCATACACAGAAAAAGTGCATAATGTATATTCATACACTTTCAAAAACCAAATGCAACTCTAAGTTGTATAGCCTGTGAACAATAAAGAAACTATAAAATGTATATAAAAAATTAAATTTATAATTTATGTGGTACCAGAATAGATTAACTTGCATTTTGTCATGCTGAAATGAAAGAATGAAACAAACAGCAGGTTACAATTCTTAGGTTGGCAGTAATCCAGCATTGTCAGGAAACAATAAAATTATGCTAGAGAATGTCTTACCTGTGAACAAAGCAGCATAACAAGTTCAACCACTGAAGTACTTGACTTCATACAAACCAGTCCTGCAATAAATAGCCAAAAATTAATTTAAAATGTTGGTGATATGTAGTTATTTCAGTTCCATGGTTTCAGAAATTCCATAAAGTACCTTCCATGTATGGTTTTATCATTCAAATTCAATGAAAGAAGTTTCAAGCATAATCATCTGAGCCTTTCAGATTCAAACATACTTAAATGTTCAGAAAGCGTCAAATAATTGCCTGGAATAAACTTTATCAGGTTCAGAACAGAATATCTGTTCATGAAACCTTTTTGGCATTTAGTTTAGTTGAGTATTTGTCTACCTGAAGAAATAAATAATCCAAAACAATGTAATAAACAATAAACAAAACCATGAAATACTGCATCCTGGAAATTCTTGAATACATTAACAGGTAGAGAAAAAGGCCTCTGCTTAGAAGTTATTCTAGTTTTTGTCTGGTAACTGATCTTTCTGTAACTGAAAGCTTGAGTACTAATGAAAGAGGCTTTCATGTGGAATCTTATTTTTCTGAAATCATAATCCATAATTTGTAGTCTTGTGTTTCTTAAGTAACCTTGGATTATGCAGAGTAACAGTTACTCACCATTTTATATGTAACCTAAATAACCAGTACCTAATAACATTATCACTGTGGTAAATATTAATTCACAGTTTTGAAAATGCAAATGTCATTTCTGAGAGGAGAATATAATACTTAAGTAATTAAATTAAGCATTATATAAAAACAAGGAGGAAATTACCCTTCTACTGTTAACTTTATATATGGTAGCCTGCTACCTCAAATCATACAGATGCAGATATGATGGTTTTTGGCAAGGAGACACTCGTGTTATTTTATAAAAAATGGTAAATTCAAAACCATAAAGCTTGCAAGGACTAAAAAGGAACGTGCAAAGCAAACTGATGTGCTTTAAATAGGTTTTTACAAACAGTGTTTAGAGACAAAAGCATTTCTACACAATAGCATGTATATTTATTGCGGGTAGTGGATAAATACCCTTTTGTGCCTCTTTTGCTAACAACCCCATCCTTATTGTACAGTAACACAGAACAAGCTGTAACAAGGCACTAGCATTCCATTCTATCAGTTATATGAGTAGACAGTTAACTAATGAAATAAGAGGCAGATGTGCAAAGCTCATTTAGGCAGACAATTGCTGTAATTGATCAGCTATTCTCATGCTCAAGTGCTAGAGGATCAGAAAGATTAATGGGTTACTTATCACCTGCAGGCTACTGCTACTGTTTGAAAGCTGACAAAGAAAATCCAAACGGAAGACTAAACTCTACAGTTTAGCCAGTGCAGGCAGCACAGACATATTAAACAAATTCTTATATTATCTGGTTTCTGAAGAAACCATGTCATGTTCTGGAAAACTAAAGAAACAACTGATAATAAAAAAAAATCTTTTCTGTCACACATTCATCATCTTTTAACATCACAGAGTTGTAAATAGTTTGGGTTGCTGCATGCAACTCAGGTGTATGAAAAAACGATCACGGCAAAATAGCAACATATTCCCATGCTACGTTATTACAAATTTGGATACAGATATACCATCTGATTTTACATCAAAGGACTAAATCCAGTGTAAGCCACATAGAGAATTATCAAATGGAAACAATTTAATTATGTAATAAATGTTTATGCATTGGCTTCTTTGCAACTTCTGCACATTTCCAAAAAGAATAGGAAATTCAGTGAAAACATACACTTCTAGGAAAAACACATTACACTTTCCTGGCTTAATTAAGTATAAGGTTTCAAATTTCAAGGACATTCCTGTGTAACTGCTTTGAATAAAAATTGCAGAGAGTGGACCAAAATATTCAGTTACCAATGATGTTCTTATCCTAATGACACAAATGTATACATAAGAAAACAGGAGTTTCTGTCTGTAGGAAGTCATTATTGCCTTAGTGCAACATTTTCTATTTACAAAAATAATAATTTTTATATCCTGTGTCTACTATTTTAATAACCTATGAATGCATACACTTGAGTAAAGTGGTCAGCAGACCTAAAATTAATGTCTTTTCTCTGTGTGGACACCACTTAATAGGTTTTGTGTATCACTTCTAATCTAGTGCAAGCTAGGATATAGCATTCCAGCATCAAAAAGGGGAATCAGTCTGATTTTTGTGAAATTCACAAACAAGATAGAGGAGGATACAGGACTGACATCTGGTTAGCACATCAGCACACTCATTAGCTGCAACCAGCACTGTAATTGCCTGCTGATGAAACAATTCATTGATAATAGCCATTAAAATCTTTTGTAACCAGTAGGTATAAAATTATGACATTCTTAGAGGTTGGTTTTCATGACAACAAGAAACAAATATCTTTCTAAGGGACTGTAGCTCACAAGTGAAATTAAAAAGGAAGACAGTAAAGCCTCAAAATACAAGTTCATCATGTCAAAGATGAATGCAAGGAATATCCTTTGCAGAGAGCTCTGTCTACAGCAGAAATTATGTGTACAGCACTCTAGTTAAAAAGAGGCAGAAATAGGAGTAGTCGTGCCATAAAAAGGAGAATTCTATGATTTTTGATGGATAGGAAGAAAATAGAAATACTTTCTATTCATCTCTATGTATTCATACCATAGAATCCTTGAAGTCAAATAAAATACAGAATTGTGAAATAGTAGGGCCACCATTTCTTACTGTAAAGTTTTCTACTACCACTTCAGGGACTCCTTCCACTCGGAGCATATACATGCCCTCCACTATATGGTCCATTTCCTCCTTTGTAACTGTCATGGGCTCTATTTTTGTGCCCCTTCTCATTCTTCTTAGTCCTGATTAAGCAGTTAAGATTTGAAACAAAGGTTTTTTCCTGTTAAGCAGAAAAGCTAATGTTGAGAGTTTACTGACAGAGCTGTTGTAGAGTCTACAGCAGAGAATGATAAAACCAGACCTAATGGAGGACAGATGCATTTCTGTCAGAATACCATCTCTAGTCTACAATGATCTCATATAATCAAAAGCTGTAGGAGTAAGTTAAGAAAGAATCATCATCCATGTCCTGTTTAACTTATCCTGCATAGACCAGAAAAAAATTTGAACTGTTCTAGGAAGTCCAGTTTGCATGAATTGCCTCAGTGGTTTTGGCAGTCAAAACGTGTTCTAATGGACAAAAAAAAAAAAAAAAAAATAGAAGGGTGAGAATGATCTGCTCCCTTTTTACAGGCAGAAGAGAAGACAAATTGCCAAGAGAGCTTCTAAAACCAAAAATAGAATTTGTAGCATGAATCAGACTAAAGATTGATTTCCTAAGGCCCAAAACAACAATTGCTTTGTTCTTCCTCTTCACAACCTTTGCAGGATTTGATGTGATTTTTCCTGTGCAAAATTGTATTGGTTTTAAAATAATGAGAAACAAAAATGACAACAAGCTTTGAAAAATAATGGCTTTTCTGATGGAGAAGAGCACCCATATTTATTTTCAATTTTCTTTCCCCCACTCTGCTCCTTAACTCCAATAAGTATTTGCAATTCAGACTAAAATTGTTGCCTGCATTCTTCAGCTGCAGATAAGTTCTTCCTATACCATCTGTATCAAATATCATTAAGGAAGCTAATGTAATTACTAAAATACTAGTGGATATTTCCTGCATATAGCAAGGTTAAAAAGGTCATTGTTTAACTGAATGGAGTACGTGCTTTTTATGTGTGCTGTTCTTACTCTTTTTCTCCATGGTCTGTTCTCAGCCCATTAAATATAGCCACCAAAATTCAGCAATTTGATGGTAACAATGACCACATATATGAATGCAAAAACTGGGAGCATCAAGTGCGTGACCTTAGCTAATCTGGAATAAATGATGTGTGCCTGGCAATTATCATAAAATGGGCTGGTTTACTTGACTTCTTTTTCTGTATTCTTCCGTTTGCCCAAAGATATGCTAATTATTTCTTTTCACGATGACTTATTAATGTCTAAAAATAGATTAATTACAACTGTACTATTTTAGTCATGCCTGTGGCATTAATGAAGTCATGGGTTCAAAACCTCAAAGCCACCATGCTGAAGTAGTCAGTGAGATTTTCTATTTTGAAGAAATGTAACGTAGGCTGATAAAATCAATTTAAAAAAAATCCTCATGAAATAAGATCATGGTTTTGAACTTCATTTTATTATTATTAATACAATGTGTGTATGAGTCTAAGTAAATACCACCACAATTTCATCTGGTCTTTATCAAAGTTTGTCTGCATTTTCTTTCAATGATTTTACTTTGTGTCAATTTAAACCCTTATTGTAACTGGAATCAATTGTAATATTAGCAAAATCAAAAGTTAAATGTTTTTATATCTTATGTTCAACTTAGAAAAAAGGTTGCAATGACTGTACTTTAAAGCCTCCAGAAATCTTTCACTCAATTATATCTTTTACTTGTCTGAAAATCTCAGGTATGGCTCAATGAAACACTTGAAAAATGTAATCTGCTTAACCCAGTTTGTGAAGGAAACGTGGCCTATATAACTCCTATACAGCATGTTTACAAAACTACAAGAACTTTGTACACAAAAAAAAAAAATGTTCAGGACAAAATATGCTACTACATGCTTTATTTTATTAACACAATAGAAGTGCTTAAATGCTTTTTTAAGGTCAGCTATTTTCTCGTTCCTACTATTTTTTCATCAAACGGCACTGTATCAAATTATTTACTGTAATTTGTGCCCTAACTCATACCATTATTTCTCATGGTCTCATAATCCTCACTGACTTCTGTGCCCGAAACAGAGTAGGGATTTGGGCTAGTAATTAACACTTGCAAATTGTGTCTTCACTTTTGATAGACTATTCTCATATACTTTGTTCAGCATTTGTTAACAAACACATGGCAAAGTTTCAGGGACAGTTCATACTAGTGACAGAATCTAAAGCAAGTTCTAACTGTTCCAGTACTCAGAAAAAAGTGATGGTGATACGCTGGTTGAAAATGCTTTTCATTCTAATTTACTGTTTTTTGAAAAGTGTCTTCTGCCAATAAAATGTTATGCACACCATTCTCTTGAAATATTTTGCTAAAGCAAGATTATTACAAAAGAAATAACATTAGAATTTATTTTTTGACTATTCATTAAAATAACTTGGAAAATTTAAATCTATGTTATAACCTCTGTGCCATATATAGTGGAATTCAGAGAAACCTATGTTCAAATTGATGTTTTTAATCAATTGTCAAATTGCTGGTGAGTTCAGTACAGCTCTGAAAGAGATATTGTGGAAGGAAAATATTAAGGTAGATGAAAAGTTTGAAATTAAGTGCTAAGTATGTAGGCTTATTAACTGAAATGACAGATGTTCTTATTCCAAGCAAAGCAATTATTAGGAAAGAAAAAAGAAAACCAAGATATGTATTAAACAGAATGTAATATTCTGCAAGATTATATTCAAAATTTGTTTTAGAATGACACACACAGAAGTCACATATTTTGTAGACATTTAAATTACACAATTTATGAAAAGTGAAGGCTGGCAAAATTTAGAATTGCAGAAATTATGCAGACACAAATCATAGTCATGTTGCAAAATAGTTACAACTTCATTTTTCCTAGATGAAAGGAAATACTACTCCAAGGAACATACATGCTAAAAACAACAAAGTCAGCATTATAGATTTAACTATTCCCTTCAGCAGCCTTGACTGACAGAACAGAACACTATCACCAGCTCTTGGGACCATGAAGGATGGCTGTACTAGTACTCCAGATCATCTTTTGTATGGGCAGATCTCCTTTACAGAGCAGAAAAGTGACACAGTAAAACGTGACGAATGTGAATTTGATCTAGTGTGTTGAGGTTAATCAAGACAATTCTATGTCTTATCAATTTTTGTTGTGGTGAAAGATACCGCACAATACAGGCAATATTCTTTACATCTGGTACCTAAAATTCTAGGAAAGGCATCATACAGGTTATCAAATGAAATATCTTCAAATATCATCAGAATTCGTTGGAACTCCTTTCTTAAGGTGACACTTCAAATAAACATTGATAGGTCAAGATAAATACACACGTACAAGCCAAATTCAAACAGTTGAATTCTTTAAGTAAAATCAGTAAAATAAAATAGGCCTTGATACTCGAATAATATTAAAAATAGTAAGAATGTTACATAACAGTTTCTTGAATATTTTATTAAATTAAGAAAAGCTACACTTCTTCACTGCAGTTGCTAAAATGCAATCTAAAACATCCAGACAGAATCACAAAATGGCAAAAAACCTTTGAGAGTATGCCCGCAGTGAGCAGCATGATAAATATACATGATTTATGTATATTTAAAGTACAGTCTTTCACACTGAGATCCCATGAGCTGTAATGATATTGACAAAACCAGTCGTGGTGCCACATTACACTGGAGTCTAGACTTAATCAACACAGGGAATTTTGGTCAATTTTCCATTAGTGTTAATGGGGTGCACACACTTTCATTCATCAGTTGAGAAGGAGATCACTTAATCTATAAAATGAAATCCACTGTCACTGTTCAGTCTAATATCACACTGAAGATTTTCAAAACTGATCCAGTTTTTCATTTTTGTTCATTTTTTATTTCTCTATCCTTCTCTTAAAACAGTATCTCATTGGATACATCTCCCTTCAAATATCTGTGTCATGCAGTGAATGAATACCCTTATCTAACAACACAGATGTTAATTATAAGAAAACAATTCCCTGATACATTTAAGTGAAACAGATGCTTTAACAGCAAAGCTATTATATAGTAGATCTTTGGAAACGGCAAGTGTTTCCTTCTCTTCCACAGTCCCTTTATAGGCAAGGGTCAAAGCAACAAAAGCAGTGATCACCCTGCTCTGCAGTTAATGAAATTGTAACACTTCTAATATTGAAAATGTCTGTAAAATGTAAATATTGCTTTCCTGTTGTTGTCTACTTCAGTTTCAACTTGTCTTGAGTAAATCTTAACATTTTATTTTGGTGGAATCTTGCAAGAACTACAAAATAAACTATACTTAGTGATTCTCAAAAATCAAAACTCCTTTATTTATCTAGAAAGAAAATAGTCGAAAATAATTCAATTGTTATTTTTTATCAAATGATATTACTCTAAAAATTTGTTCAAAGCTTTGGTTAATTTTCTACCACAGGTGCTGCCATGGGTATTTTATTACAATGGATGGAACAGGGTAAAAAGGGAAAAGGCCATGTGAAAATTAATTTCAAGAGGGAAAATTTTTCAAAAGTGTTGCATTTCAACATGTGAAATTTTCTCGAGAAGACATTAATTTAATGACCTAGTTGCTATTTTTGTGATCAATTTGTAGAAAAATTAGTAAAGGAAAACACTGATAAAAATTTGCCATTTATTCAATATAAAATCCCATCTACTCAGAGACCTTGTGTTTTATCTACTCCTCATATATTTCTTAGTAAAATGAAGAAATATCCAGCTCTCCTTTCTCTTTTTTTCTTAGTGTTTTGCCTCATCTCAAATCTGTGTTGCAGGAAATACATTTGTGGAGAATTAGAACTTTGAATTATTTTCAAAGCAGAAATGAGAATATTGATTTCACTCACTAACACAAGAAAATGTTTATACTTTACACTTTCACTACGTCCATGATGCATTCTCATCACCTCAAGAACCTCTTCCAATTCTTTCTAGTGACACCCTGGACAAAGTGGTTCATAAGTCTGACCCCAAACAAGCGTCTTTAGAGTATCATGATTTCCCTTAAAATTCAATACTCAATGTTGGGTTTTTTTTCCTACTTATTAGTAGGAAATTAAAAAATTTAGCAGATTTCACTTAGCTTCAGACTCTAACTTATTCCAATTTTGAGCCCTATTTTATGTGCTTAGTTATTCCTTTTTATTTCTCTCCTTCTTCTATAAACATAAAAATTACCTTTGTTTCCATTTTTTATTACTGTCCAATATGTCTTTGCTACATTTCTTCCTATATTAGGGGGAATAATATCATCATGGCAGGACACCACTAAGATGCATGTATGGTGATTATCAGTTCTCCTTACTACCTTATATGTCTTCTTTTTGGCAACTTTTGGGCCACACTGAGAGATCAGTGAGTGAACCACTGCAGCTATCAATAGGAAGTATAACAAAACTTCACAGATTTCATGCAGCTTCCCAAATTTCTAAGGCACAGACGACCATTATTTAACTAGGTGTGGTCTCCTGAGTAGCAAAACCTATCAACTAATTTGTGTGACTAGCTGAACAAACTGTTGATGAACTAATATTTTTCTAGATGGCAATGTTTTTCTGATGATTTGATAACACGGGGAAAAAAAATGTTCATTTCTGTGCTGAATTTGGCTGACCTTAGTTGGTAGCCCTCACATATCACTCATATCCTGAAGCCCCACCGATAAATGGAAATCATTCTAAAACATTGTCTCTTGAAACATAGAAACATACCACAGTCATAGATCTCTTGACGTAACTTGTATTTCTTATATTTCAGTTTTCTTTATTTACTTGACAGTAACATGGTTATGGGCTCTCCCTAGACCTGCTTTGACATCACTTTGCCATCTTAATTTGACATATCACTACTGTCTGTTGTCTGACAAGTTCTTTCAGCGTGATGGTTTCCCATTGCAAGAAAATCTCCACAGACAACATCACTACTAGTACAAAAAGATTGGATGGGGCCTTGAGCAGGGTAGTCCCTGCTCATGGCAGGGGGGTTGGAACAGGATGATTTTTAAGGTGCCTTCCAACCTGAACCACTCTATGATTCTCAAAATTCTACATACGAACAGACAACTATAAGAGATAAAATAATACATGTTCAGTACATTTGATTTTTTGGAGGGGAGGTAAATTTTAAGATAAAATTACACTTAAGATGGAAAGATATCAGTCCCTGCAAAAACAGTCCCAGATCTGTTAGGAGTTTGTTAACAGATACGTAAATCAAACTTGATGGTTTATTAATGTTTGTGCTATGTTAATATATATCTTCCTATAAAAAAGGGTATTTTTTTTTTTCTCTAAGTAGGTATATTTTTAGGATTCAAATATAGCAGTTTCTCAAGTTAAATGATTCAAGAGTTTTTGTGGAGTATTCTTTGTTTATGTCTTGATAACATGAAAACAAGCATATCCATATCCAGTATGTTAAACTGTAGAAGTTTCTTTAAATCATCAGGACAAGTGAGTTTTCTAAACTTGGTCATTGAGTATGAAGCTTCAGTTTGGGTCATAAAAGCACATGATAAGTAGACACAGTGTTAAGGGTTATATAAGAAGAGACTGTGACCAGCCCTAATGAGATTAGTTTTGTAAAGAACCTGGACATGGAAAAGGATTATTAGACTATGCCTCCTCAAAAATACACCTCTCAGGACAAAATCTGATACAGAGATGTTATTTGCACCCTATAGTTTATCAGAGTTAGGTAGCTCTCTGGAAAATACTGCTGGGATAATAAAGTAGATTGATTCCATTTTGAAGCCTTTAGAGGACAAAGGGTGGGGCAAATACCAGCCTAACTGTTTCAAGTCCAAAATCAGGCTGAGTCCCCTGCTGAGTTCTGAATGATGAATTAAGTGGAATAAGAACCAGAGAACTTCTGCCTGTGGGGAGCTTCAGTCACAGCATGAACATCCTGTAGATACTGAATACCTTTTTGGCATACCACCTCGTTTTTCTTTGGACCTGGACAGTAGAGAAGAAAATAATAAGGGGGGGAAAGGTGGTTGTTGTAAAAACATTGTAAAGCAGTCCAGTGTTACCATGCAGCACTGCTGTATACCTGACATGATGAGTCCACCTACAGGCTATGTTACAGTAGTGCCTGTCTGTGTTATTTTTATCAAAAACCTTTTAAAAATTATTTCCTTGAAATAATATTAAATAGATATCTTGCTACTCTTCTTTGTAGCACGATGTAAACATACTGGGGAAAAAAGAAACAAAGAAAACTACAGTCCATGAAATATGAAAGTTACCCCAATTAGAAAGAAAGAGAGTTATCTGACCTGCATATTAGGACAAAGGAGTTTGAAATCATCTATTAGAGTTTTAAGGAAAAGACCAGTTCTTTCTAGGCCTTATTGCTTGCAACTGGAATATATACTACTGATTTGAGAAAGAAACTTGTGAGGAGGGGCACAGTACTGCCAAATTACATGAACATGAGGACCACAAACAACTCCTTCTCTCACTCTTTAAAGGCTCCAGTGTTTTGTGCAAGTATGCACTTTAAAAGATCATCAATTAGTATCATTTGGTTTCTAATACTATAGTTTTTATAGTAGCACTTTCAACTGTAACTTAGTAACTGAAAATATCCAGTGGCTTCTGCTGCTGTATTTTCAATGATAATTTTCAGAGCTTCTTTTCTGCAAACCTGATTATACAGTGTTCCCAGTTTTTGTTTTCCTGAGGGCATGTATTTTTCTTCAGTTCTGCCCTCTCATTATCCCTCGTGTTGAGTATATGTAGTTGATCTGAGATTTTACAATTACCCTGACAATTTCAGTCATTTATTATTTACTGGCTTTGCAACAGAACCACTCTGCTAAGTAGGAACACCACACAGTTTGGATTGTAAAGAGATGTTGATTATTACTTACCCTAGCAATGATAATCTACTCAAAGACATATAATCTGAGTGCCAACAACAATTTCTACCTGAAATTACATAGGGACCACACAAGCCAAAGACAAAGGAGAGGGCATGATCAGTTAATCCCTGTTACACAGCCTAATACATCTTAGTAAGTGTCCAATTCATTAGAGAGGGATAGAGTGGCTCATATGTGTAATTAATTATTGGCAGGTTTACTTTCAAAAAGGTGCCAGATGCTATGCATTTCCTAGTTGCTATCTGGATTTCTGATCTATGATGTTTCCTGTCATGTTAAACATCTGTTCTGAACATACTTCTGTACAGGGGAACTTCAGTAATTCAAGAGTTAAATCTTCAAAATCAAAAGAATATGTATCCTCTTCAATTTCTGGTGTTTGTGATGTTACTCCTTAAGGGCATCATAAAGGAACATTAAATGAAAGAAAAATGTCCTGTAAATGGTGTGGGGGTCATTATGATTTAACGATTTCACTGTAGATAAATAACAGAGACTTCTGGTGTGCCACTTGCTCTTCAGTTCCTCCCAGTATTGGGCCCTGTCTTGTCACAAACAGCATATTTTGAAATACTGTAGAAGCTGCAAAGCTTTGAACCCTGACTGTGCTGGAACGCATGTAAATAAATAAGCAAATTTGCATATCCATTTAACCTTTTGTCACTTCTTTGTTCCTGCTATACAGATGTGGGGAAAATGGATGGTGTTTTCTGTCTCCATATGGATCTGACTCATTGATGTTTTATAGTAAGAAATACTTTGAGTCCCAAAGTGTTTGCAGAAACACTGAGTATACTATGGAGACTTTCAGGAAGACAGTAAGAGCTAATCATAGAGAGTTTACACAAATCTCTTACAGTAAATACCAGTTTGAAATTTGTGAACTTTTTTTTCCTATTTATGAGGGGATTACACCATGTGCAGGCATGATTTCAATCATCATCAGCAATTACAATTACATCCATTGGAGGATTTAAAGATTTTTTTGTGCCCCTTTTCAAAATTACCTATTATTTTCTTCATGGCAAACCCCAAAATTTTCAAACTTCTTGCAGAAAGTCATAAAGTAAAAGGGACAATACATAAAATCCACCCTTCATGCAAATTAACACTCAAAGCTTGTAATAATAGAAAAATATTAAATGTATCATTAATGATGCTGAAATTGTTAAACTTAATTTAAAAAAAAGAACATTTGCAATTCATGGTTGTTCCAAGCTCATTATCTAAATGTTTGTTTTCAAACAGCAGAGCTATTTCACTGTGATCTCTTTGCAAATATATACAGTGAAAGATTCAACCAAATCTATGAACAGAAATCTTGTGAACACAAATTAAGGAAATCTGTCTGCCAGAGGATTGGGTCAGGCACTTCCCTGCACTGCTAATCCTGTATCATCACCTCTTACTGCATGCAGAAGAATGTTCAATGAGACACCTAGGACATACAGAAAGAAAGGAGTGGGAGGTGGCATGGTAGAGAGGAAATGTATTATGAACTCCTTACCTTAAAAATCCAATAGAGATTTGCTGTTCCAGTACAAACCAAATGCTCAGTAGGACTTCTGACTGACCAGGGTAATCATGTCCAGTGAAACAATACTAGAAATAACACCAGCCTGATCTCCTTGCAGAAACATTTTTAATATTCATCTTTATTTCTAACCGTAATTCTGTGATGACTGAGTGTTGAGTTCCTACAACTCTCTTTCAGTACTGCTTTATCACTTTCTTTCCTAATCCTTATACTGCAATATATCTACATAGTATATTACACAGCTGCAAACTAACTAGATGAAATTTAATTTGTTTTAGTTACTGTCATTTATCCACTGATTCACTACACAATGGTCATATGACAAATAGCAGTGCAAAGCAAATATTGAAGCTAAGGAATACATCTCTCTCTTTCTCTACAAATACCTGAAAGAAGGAGGTAGTGAGGTGGGGGTTAGTCTCTTTTCCCAAGTAACAAGGGTCAGGCAAGAGGAAATGGCCCTAGTTATGCTAGGGGAGATTTAAGTTGGACATTAGGAAAAATTTCTTCACCTCTTTACAGAAGGTATAAAGTACCAAAACAGGTTGCCCCCAGGGAAGTGTCTGAGTCAGCATCCTAGAGGTATTTAAAAGACCTACAGGTGTGGTGCTGTTGAACGTGATTTAATGGTCATCTAGCAGTGCTAGGTGAATGTTAGACTTGATCTTAAAGAACCCTTCCAAACAAAACCATTCTGTGATTCTCTACTGCCTCAGTCAAGATATTATAGGGTGTCTTTTCTTTAAGCAGAGACCTATATTCATGAATATTGTGTAAAAATATATTTTAAGTATCCTATGACTGAAACTGGAAAACACACTGAAGAACAATCAAGGAGTAAAAGGATCCACCTCACCCAGTGTGATTACCCAAGTCTTCGCCCTTTAGGAAATCACATTAAAGTATATATACATCTATGCATTCATATACTTGTAAGGGCTTTCTGAAATCTGAAACCAGACTATAGCTGCATTTTGTATGAGGCTTGTCTGAATGGACAAAGTACATTATACAGAGAAAGGAGAAAATGCCTCACACTAAAATGAGCTTCAAGATAATGATTAAATAAATCAGAAATAAAAATTTATTTGTATATAGGTATATGCACATGAACATACATCAACAATCAGAAGAAAGTCTTATTTCATATGATGACTTGAGCACTTTTTAGGTATCTTTGATACCTAAATTGAATATGATATATTCTCAACTGAATCTGAAGTTGAGGTGCAGACAACAGCAAAACAAGGAAAAAGCCACACCTTTTACTGATCCTTGCTGACACTGAAGTGCATCTCCCTATGACCACGTGAACAAATGCAGTGATGTCAATGTTAGAGCAAACTAAAGTTAATGGAGACTACGACTCCTTGGAGGGTTTGGCACAGAGGAAATCAGGATACAGGCTCTAAAGCCACAAAGAAGCGCCAAAGCCATTCAGCAAATACATTTTCTTCCTAGAAAGCTGGATTTAAGACCATATTAAAAATAATATTTAAACCAGTGATAAAGGCTACAAGTAACATGACTTCCAATGTAATTTACGCTCACTGGGTATTCTGTAGACAGAACTAAGCCTAAGACATCCTGTAGTATTTAACCTTTTTTTATTTCCTCTCATTGGTATAAATCAATCTCCTTACATTGTACTTCATGGACTCTCCCATCCATCAACCATTCATGTGCCCTGCTCTATTTTTCCTTCTAAAGTCTGTATGTATCATTCTTGAAGTGCTGACTACAGAACTATATGGCAGGAATTTTACTGAATTACTGAATTACTGAATTGTGCATACAAATCATTCCCCCATCTATTCTTCCTCAGCATCCAAATGTTGGGCAAGTCTTTGCTGCTTCAGCTCAGACTATGTTATTCATTATAACAACCTCTGCTTTCTCTGAGTGCTTTTATCCCTCATCTCCTACCCTCTGTATTATTTGTTCCTAGAGATTGGACTCAGGATTTGGTTGTGCTGAAATCTGGCTTTTTCTCGCATTTTGATTATTCAATCACATGGCTGGATACATGTCTTCATTTAAATGACTGTGCATCTCATTTTGTACAGCTCTGTCTAAACGGTTACCTTTGTCAAGAAAAAATCTGAACTGTAATCACGACTGTTAGAAAATCAAAGCAGGATCAATAAGTGATAGAAATTCCAGCACTACAAATAGTGTCAGGTTTTAGTTATACACTGTTAATTCTAGTTAAGGCAAATTTCAAAATCATAGCACTATTTTTTGAAGTCCCTTTCTCACTCAATTGTTTATTTGTCTCATAATATTAGTTAATGACTATATTTTGTTCAGAAAGTTAGCTACATATTGTGCTACAGACTAGTAAGAAAGCACCAAGAGTCTGATGAGTTGAGAAAAAATCTGCCTGGAAAGACATCAAGAATATTTTGGATGTGGCACAGTGAGATGAAAAAAATGAAAGAAAAATATAAGAGGAAAATAAAATTCTGGAAGAGCATACACTCTCTGTTTTATAACATCTGTGTTCATGAACACAAAACTAATACCAAGATTCTGAAAATTTTCTCAGAAAATGCCAAGGACTACCTTAAGTACATAGTGCTTCTTTCCCCAGAAAGTCTAAGGGAATTCAAGGTGCCTCTAGTATTTCAACAACATGGATTCCCTCTTGTTCCTAATACAAAACTAGGTATTGTTTGAGGAAATCAGAAACAAATTTTGCCAGCATCAGTAGACGCTACAGGGATGCTACACTTGCGGTATTTGGGAGCTTTTCAAGTAGTGTCATTTAGCACCCAAGTTCTATCAGTGGTTTCCAAAAGAACGTTTGGGGCATTTTTCCAATTGTTTCACGAAGCTTTCTGTCAAATACCATACAAAAATAGTCCATCACCACTTCTGCTGCATATTTTCATAGGGCCATGCGGTGAGTTAATGAGGAGAAACAGATTCCACCCATATCAGCATGAAAATGTTTTCTGTGACATCTGATTTAAATTGTACAGAGTGTATCAGAAACATATTAAACTTACACCAGAAAATGCCTAAGAGCTCCTCTGGAGAGGAGCTACCTGGCTGACCTTCTTCCCAGGTAATTATTTAATAAAATAAAGAGCACTGGTAATGCTTGCTTGGCATCTCACTAAGAAGAAAATAAAGCATTTTATGTAACTATGTTTTGATCTTGGATCTATTGTAACAGCTCAGGACACTCCAAGAATAGCTGCAGTGCAAATACTTCTACCCATCTGTGCTTGACTTAGAGAGGTTATCTTTTGGATATAGATCAAGTTACACTTGACTGTAACATTTTCACCTAAAAGCTAGAATGTTGTAATGTACTTCACTTGGAGAGAATTTGCAGTCCATATGGAAGCTAGAGTTAGCAAAAACATGTCTATGCAAGTGTTAAATGGAACTCCACAATGAGCTCTGCAAAACTTAAATATGTAACCTACGTGCAGTGCATGTTTGCTTCCAATTAGATTGTATACGGACAATTCTAACCTTTGTGAATTCTGTTTACTAAGGCATTGAAAGGAGTTCAGTTAATGAATCACAGTATTGGTTGGGCTGGTTTTGGAATAATCTGTTGAAAACTATTTGCATTCAATTGTGAATCAGTCCTATTTAACCTATCTCAAAGGACACTTCTGCTGGGAAGTTGCAGTACTTGGAATACAATAAGCATCCTTCAAAGACAAAACTGGTTGGGGGTAAATGGGCAAAAATGAGACATGCTAGGGGAAAAGTCTCATACCACATGGAGATTTTGAAAGACAGCAAGAGGAGGGACAGTATTTTTGCGTTTCAAGCTTGAATAGAATCACAGAATAATTACAGATTGGAAGGAACCCCGAAAGATCAAGATCTACTCCAATCCCCCTGCAACAGCAGGATCACTTAAACCAAGTCACACAGGAACACATCCAGGCAGGTCTTGAACATCTCCAGAGAAGGACACTTCACAACCCCCCGGTCAGAAGAAATGTCACAGTCCAGAGAATGCAAAAGATACTTTTGTAGTAATCAACTTGAAAAACAGACAGCACCTTCAGACTTGATTAAATAAAGTTTATTTGCTCCTTTTTAAATGGTATGAATAAATCCTTCACACATAAAGTGACAAATGAAAAATATTTTATATAAAACTATCAAGCTAATTACTCCTTGCCAGTAAAAATTAAGGTTACATTATCAAAGCCCTACAGAAGTTCTGTGTACTTTCATACCTTGAATCCTGCCACTAAAACCCTCTCTTCTGCCGCATGATTACATGAAAAGCTCTTCCAGGCACTTCAAGGACCTCCAGTAGCTTTTGGTAAACAATGAGAGGACATTTATCAAAGGAGATCAGGTAATGAACTAGTAGAGAATTTAGAATTTCTTTTTAAAGGGAACATAACTAGGCAAGAATTCAGTTTAGCTGAGATACAGTGTCTCATACACAGAGTAAGGAAAGAAAATATTACTATGAAAGATGACAACAACTATAAAAGTGGATTTCTGTTTAAAAGAAAAGATGCCTAACTATTTTAGAGGAAGTTAACAGAAATAAAAGTTCTGAGATATGTTCTGTAACAACCTAAGTTGATTTTGGATTTTTTTCATTACAGACTGCTATTTCAATATCTTGAGAAGAAATGATTGGTTTTTAGAAATCAGAAATGAGACAGCAATTGAAAAGAATGTTAGACATAACATAAAGGACATGTGATGGGAATGACAGTACTGATTTTGAAACTTCATGTTTGGTTTGTGAACAATGAGTCCTGAGACTGAATTGAATGTCTAGGTCATAAATGGCACAAACTTTGGCAAAGAGTGCAAGTGGGTATTGGAAGAATGCTATGGCTGAGAAACCCGTATCTCTGTCTGCACAGGCAATGAGATAAACTCACAGTGTCATAGAGTCATGAGTTCCTATGTCCTCTAGCTTGTTCACTGCCACAAATCTGACCAAAAGGCAAAGCCAGAACAGCACAGGTGAAGAGCTCGTATCATCTATAAAAGCTTAGGTGAAACCAGGATAAATTTATTTGTATTGTAGAAAAAACATAGTGTAATCAAATCAAATGGAAAAGGTTATCATAGCCACAAATTTAGAGTTGAATTTCACTGAAATAAGAGACATAAGAATTGAATCTATGAAACATCTTATAGCCATCTCCATATTCTTGGCATCTCATACCATTTACCATTCACTTGAGGTGAAACTAAATGATAACTGGTTTACTCAAAGCTATAAAATGAACGGTATTAAATTCCTGAAGATTCTGAGAATTAATCAGCTACTATACAAACCCTTGGAATTATTAACCATAATATTGATAAACAGTAATTAAACAAAACAGGAAAAGGTACATAGAAGACTTCAATTACAAGGTGCAAATATGTCTAGCAGTAAGAAGAAAAGAGGGCCAGTGCTGTTGAGAATATTATCTGAGACCACAGAAAGACTGTACACCAACATATAACAGAAGGAGTTTTGGAATTTAAACACAAAGCAGCATTACTCTGTAGACCTTCACACATCATAAATTTGGACTTAATGAGACTTTTTCACCAAATCATAGAATTACTTAGTTTGAAAAAGTCCTTTAAGATCGCTGAGTCCAACCAGAAACCTTTCATAAAGCAGCAATTCTGGAAGGTCTACCTGACTGGATATGTTCCTCTGGATGTATGATGTGGGATCAGTGCACAAACAGGAAAACCTCCTCATCATCATTTTAAATGCATTATTAGCATTGATTCATACTCTCTGCATGAGCTTGCTGAATTTCAGCTTTCTGCATAATTTCTGCATTAAATACTGCCTCACTTACAAGAATTAATCATTTTACCAAATTTTTCTAAGTACAAATAGTAAAGACTGTTAGTAATAGTAAAGACATAAAACCCTGTAATATTCCTTGAAAGTGTTCAAGGATACATTTCTTCCAAAATATCTCTTTAGATTCGCTTTTAGAGACAACTCTTTATCTGCTCAAGAATCCAACTGATCCACGTGAACCAACAGTGTTTCCAGCAAGTATGGATTACACAATAATGTTGGAGCACAGCTTCAATTTACAGTCTTTAGTAGGAATTGATTACAGTTATATTTTTCACTAGTTCTAATTAAGGGTGAAAAATTACTAATTATTACTAATATTGTTACTAATATTATTCTGTGGAGAAAAAAACTAAATTATCGAAAAGTTTTTGCACGCCAAAAATGACAAAATATAACTCTATACAGCATCTCGTTTAGGGGAAAAAGGGAGTACAGAAGCTATCACTGTTAAATTCTTTAAATGAAGCTAAATGGAAGGAAGTGAGATGATGAAACAATAGCAACTGAATTGTTTTTTTATCAAATGTAATTATAAAAACTATCGTGTGAAAATGAAACATAGTTCATATCAAGTGGTTGAGGGGAGACCTCATCGCTCTCTGCAATTAGCTGAAAGGAGATCATAATGAGCTGGTGGTTAGCCTCTTCTAACAAGTGAAAGGATGACAGGAAATGGCATCAAGTTTGGCCAGAGGAGCTTTGGGTTCAACATTAAGAAAAATTTCTGCATTGAAAGGGCTGAAAACACTGGAACTGGCTGCCCAGGGAGGTGGTTGAGTCACCAACACTGGAGATATTTAAAAGATGTATAGATGAGATGCTGAAGCACATGGTTGCTTTCTCATTTTACATTCAGATATTGATTTTCTAATATTCTAAAGGATCGGGTCACATCCCCAAGTAGTGATTTGGCAGTGCTGGGTTAATGGTTGGACTCGATCTTAAAGCTCTCTTCCAACCAAAATGATTTTGTAAGTCTATGACTAATAGCTGTAATAATAACATTTTACAACAGAAACAGTACCTTCAATCAACAGCTCTTGTCCATGACTGCCCAGTAATGTTCGGGATAGGAAAGGGGCAAAGTCAACAAAAATTTCTCGGAGGAGAGGGGCCACCTTCTCTAAAGCTCTTTCAAGCTTTGCAGTGATACTGTGGAAAAACAGATCATATTTGGAAGAATACTTAACAACAAAAGTTAAATGATGTCAAATCATACCTGTTTTGAAAAGTTGCTGTAAGCTTCTTTAGAAAAGTGAATGATCATAGTTTAATTAAATATTGCAGTGTTTAAATGGCTTGAAGTAAACACAAATGTCATGTCAGTCAGCTGTGTGTCAGTCTCATGACTTCCACAGTATTTACAGAGTACTTCAGAAAAGGTTGTATTTTTATTCTCATTTTCAAATGTGATAAGAATGTCAGATATTTAAGTCTAAGTCTATACCACCTGTCTCAGCTCATATGCATTTCACTGTCTTATGTACACTTGAAATCTTAAAAAGAGCAGACTTTGTTCACCCAAGGCAGTCAAAAGTAACTTCCTTTTTTGTTGAAGCTTTAAATAACAACTTCTGGCATTGTAGTGCCAGACAAGGGAGTGTATGAGGAAGTGCTTAGCACAGGTATCAAGAAAACAAATACTCTTGTCTTCAACTTTGGGGGAACATGATCTGAAATAAATCAATTTGTCTTTGCATTTCTAGTTCTCTGTCTGCCAACACTATACAGTCTTTGAAGAATGGAATGTTCCTTAATTTCTACTTATACAATAAGACATTTGTGACTTCTGTTTGTTTCTTAAATACCACAAAGAACCCCTTTGTTTGAGGATATAAACTGCAAATGTCAGCTGTGTGCTAAGGGTTGTACTCCTGAAAAGCCCTTCTTTCCTTTAATACCTGATAGGGTGAAACACACTGAAACACTTATGCCAACATTAACAATCTCCTGTGTCATCCCATACACTTAAAAACAGAAAAGTAATTACATACATAATCTGGTCTACTGAGAATAATTGCTGTTCTTTTTCAGAACATCTAAAGGTTTTCTTTGTGTGTGAGTTATGGCACCAAAAGATTACTGTCACTGAAAGTGCAATTATAGGGAGAAGTTACATTTATGGGCAGTATCTAAGAGAATGAAAACCGATATTTAAATTTTATACTGTATCTACTATCTATAAACTATAAATATAGACTTTTAAATTCAGATCACATAAATATCCTTACATTTAAAAAGAAATATAATAAAACTGGATGTTTTTCTTCATTGCCTAAAATTATTTGACTGAATACCTATGTCTTGTTTTCTTTCAATGTGTTGCTTACTCATTTTAAAATCAGATATTGATTTTTAACATTCTAAAGGATGGACTCTTATCCCCAGCCTTTGTTTAGGTGTTTAACTGAAGTGAATTAGACTACACTCCACTGAGTATAGACTAACTAGCTTAGAAATTTTAATTTACAACATGAATCTAGCCCAAGCTTTTGCTGCTAGAGCTGAAACACCTACTAGGTTAACCCAGACTTCTCTAAATCATGTTTTAAATATGCTTTCACTGTGAATTGTTTTAAAAGGACCCATTTCACAGTTTATTTAACTAACTTTACATACAGTGGAAAAAAAATCAAGTTTAAAGTGTTCAAAATTAAGATAAATTCTTATTTAATAATCTTACCTAACAATATTTAACAGTTTGGGTGAGCTATTAATATAGACACTATCAAATGGATTTCTTTTGCTCCAGGAAAAAAAAAAATTCAAAATACTTGTGAAAAAACAAGAACAATGCATTGTTTAAAAAGACCTGAAAAACAAACTGATTAGTGATCCAGGTTAATTTTATACTTCTGTATCTGAATTGAAAACATTATTTCCCCCTCAGCAGAGCACAGTTTAACATATGCAGAAGTGAAGAAGCAAAACAGTGGTTCAATTATGCCACACTTTTTCCTTGATCATTTGTACCTTTTTGGATGGGAACTTACAGTCATCAAGCTTTCAGCTTGAGCATGCACTCATTGCTTTGATTCCACCAGCACCACTTTTTGCCCATGCAAAAAAAATCGTATTTTGACGGTGCATTAAATCACTGAAGCATCAGTACTCTTTGGAAAAGTGACCGAAGCCCCTTGATTTATTTCCTTCCTAGTTCTTTAGGGAATTAAATCATCTTACTCATGAGCTTGACTGATGTTTCCATTCTCATTTTCATTAAACCATACCTAGAAGTGGACAACCAACTACAAGACACTTAGCAACTCCTTAGCACACTCTGTCAGCTTCTTTTTTTAATGACCTCAAAAAGACTATATATTTGTCTTTGAAGTGTGCTGTCACCCAACTGAATACTTTCACAAAAAATTAACCTATTACACAAAGATAGTAGTAATTTCAGACAGTGTTTTCCTGGTTGTCAGTCAATGTAAGGGTGGGGTTTTTGCTATCCCATGGTGTTTATCTCTTGCACCAGCAACTCTGATCTGGTGTACCATTCACCAATCAGTTAACGGCAAAAATACAAGTCTGGTTTTGTCTTCTCCCATTTAAATAAGGCTTTGATTTACTGAGAAAATCTTAAGCCTCTCCACTTGCTAGTGCTCCATTGTGAAGGTATGCTTGTGATGCAATTCTTATGTTTTTAGTGAGCAATGAAAAAAGCTGCTCAGCTACAAGATGACTTCTAGTGAAGTTTTAGTGTCTGACATAGTTTGAACATGTTAGACATTTCAGTGTTATTTTAGGACATACTTTCTAAGTACCCAAATATTATACAAATATGCACTGTATTATATAAATAATGACAATAATGCATATTAAATGAGATAATAGATATTTCTGTAGATCTTTTCCTTGTATTTGGGTATGTATGCAGTTGTTGTGAAAGGACAAATTACAATTAACATTAAAAGATAGAGCATGTATACCTCATGTTTTCAGCTGAGTCTTCTGGCATTGGAGCAACAGTTTGGACAGCTGGGAGATTTTTGCTCGTAGCACCATTCACAAAGCTGGATGACGAAGAGGAAGAAGAAGATCCTGAGTCTACTGCACCTGTCCCCCCCAAAATACAAGTATTAATTCAGATTGAAAAAGTATAACTTTTAGATACTTTAATATAGGCCTTGTCTTATTCATTTACTTTTAACTAAGGAAATAATGACATTTACTTTAAACCAGTTAAAACCATTTCATGCGATTATCACATAATTTAATACCTTGTTTTTCTAGTATAACACTAATAAGTTTTAAAAGCTATTGAAAATCAGGCAAAATAAATCCTTACCTCATTTTCATTATTCTCAAATATATATTCCAAAGATGAAAAAAAATTTACGTCATCCTGTAAAGCAAGATCTTTCTAAAATGAAGGTATATTTTAAATGACCTTGAGTGGAGAGTAAAAATTTTACTCTTTTTATAAAAAATATCTCTATACACACATTTCTTGGCTGCCCAGTTCCAACTGCAGGCAGAAAATAAAATACAAATTAAAAGAAGACAGAAATTATAGAAAATGTATGTTCTTCAGGAAGCAACAGAGGAAATTGGTGTCTCAGGAGTTTTAAGACTCTAATTATAACTTTTCTGTCTCCTTCCTCAAGTCAAGAAGAATTTTAATTTCTTAAAATTAAGGATGGCAGTGGGAATATTGCTTCAATGGGTTGTGAACAGCTGCCCAGAAAAAAAGATTCAGACAGAGCATACTTTTATAGTTTAAGTGATCTGGGTCAGAGCTAAGGGCTAAACTTAGACTCTAAATGCCAATCTATTATGTTTGCTCAAATGGCACTCTGAGTTCAGCCTCTCTGAAGCAAACCAGCAAAGGCTCATGGTGGCCATGATAAATGCTGTTCCTGTTGTGCTGCACAGTCCTTTTACATCGCTGCCACTGCAAGAGACATGGCAACTAATGCTCTTCTGGTCAGAGGTCAGCACCTGAAGGACTGCAGTGCTACCAGGGAGACAGGCAAGATTTATCCAGCTTAGCAATGAGGGGTGGAGAACCCCCGTTTAGAGTTCATCAGCATTACTATACCAATTTTTAAAAATGATAACTGACAACTCCCTGTTGCTTGTTTTAGCAGCTGATAGACGTATCAGTATCTTTTGCATTACACAGGTGTATGTTATTTTTGAGTTTCCTACGAATCACTTCCAAGCATTTATAGTTTCCTGACTGCTTAAGCAGCCAGCTGACAGTGGTATAGAGGCCAAATACTACTAATAGTGAAACATTTTCTGTCAGCAGGGTTTTTTAAATTTTTCCTTCACATAATATTTACTCTTGAAGTAATGAAGTTAAAGATCAGAATTTTGACTCGTTCAAAAAAATTTACATTCAAAACTACAACTGAACACAGCAGCATTTGCCAAGCTTGTTCACACCAGAGTAGCTGGTGAGGTCCAGGATTTAGACTAGAAACTAATTAAGTCTGCTGTTTTAGTAATGCAAGTGGAAGGTGGATTGTGACTTTACACAACTTGCACTAAATAAAGTGGTAAATGTACCCAAACACATTGATAATCCATCTAGGAATCACAGTAACTTAGCTTTTAAAAGGATAGCTCAAGAAAGGTTAAAAGAAAGGTTAAGTCTCCATACATACACATATGTGTGTGTGCATGTGTGAATTTAGATTGCTCAGCTGTGCATATTATTAATACGTCTGCAGTGCTCATTTGTTTGCATACATTTATATATCTAGGTGGCACATGGTTTTATTTTTGCTTCTTTTCTTCATAAAGTCTAACTTTCTTCATTATATAGGTTGTCTAAAAATGGAGTTGCTAGGCTGTTTAACCACCTTGGGCTCCCAGAAGAGAAGGTCCAACAGACCTACAACTACTGCATTAACACAGAACTTAAAATCAGAATATGAATTACCAAAAACCAATTAAAAAGCCTATAAAACCAGTTTCTTTCATAGAGAGATGAAGGAAGAAAACCTACCAAAAGACACATTCAGAGCACTAAAGGTACTTCAATAACATACCAGTCATTGTATCATCATAGTGACAGTGACTACAACACTGATGGCAGATGAAATGTAAACACTGACTGCAACCATGAATAACTGAACACACCCAAACCTTTCATACAGGTCCTGCACAGAATCTACCTCAGAGATAAAACCGCATTTGTACAGTATCTGTGACATACTGTAAAATCAACTGTAAATAGGTTTGGGGGGACATCTAGTGTTTCTAGAAAATTGTATACTGTTTCTTTTTTACCATAGTAAAAAAAAAAAAAAAGGGCTGTTCAATGAAATTCTATACACTATTTTAAAATTACATTAATAACAGAGATCATTTCACAGACTACAGTATATAAACCAGAAAATATCTTGATGCTTCATACATACATCTCAAAAACAGACATGATCACTGCTTCACTAACAAAGGCACAGCTTAATTTAAAAGGGGAAAATAAGCATTTTAATCTAATAGGTGTTTGTTTTAAAATGTGTAGCTATTTTTTCAAAAATACTATTTATGTCTTTAGCATTTCTTACATGTTAACATAATATTCAAACCTTTAGAAAAGGTTGAAGGGGAAGGACTTTTCAAACTGTTTCTTAAGAGAATTCATCAATAAAGCTCACTCAGATGAATTCAGGCATAAAAGGCTTTACCACATAAGCTAATAATTCTGATTAAATCTGATAATTGCTGAAATTCCTTTAATCAAACTAATCCATGCACTAAACGATAAAAACAGGTGTGTTAAAAAATAATTAAAAATTAAAAGAAATTATAAGATTTACCAAATTCCAGCAGCCTGTACTCCACAGCACAGTGTGTTTAGCATGGGACCTGCAATACTATCCTGCACTAAGGACAGTATCGGGGAAAATTACTGGTTTTCAAATGTAATTACTTACAAAGAGCTACTACATTCCAGCCACAATGGGTCAAATCTTTAATCAGTGAGAAGACTGAAAATCTTAGACTATTCATTATCACTTGGAAAACAAAGTTTCCAATATAGGATACTTTTTTGCATGACATAAGAGTACCTAAAAGGAAATCCGTTCAAGATTAACAGAAGTGGCTACACAAATGGAACAGTTCATAGAAGTGATAACACTATTCAGAGCATTCTTTCCTCCCATCTGCCTCAGGATAATTAAAGATATTTATTTATCCTTAGAAAAATCAAAGCTCTATTACCAGGAATTAAAGGCAATCTGCAAAAGGAAAGAAAAAAAAATGAGTGTGCCTTCATATAATTCCATGAAGCAGAAGGATGCCATCATCTTCCCCTCCACTTCCTACAACCCCAGGGAGATTTTTCACTTTGTCAACCCTTGACTGAAGTTGTGATATCCTTGAAGAGAGCTCTTCTCTCAAGTGCTTAGGTTAGAAATTAAATAGGCCATAGCCACACACTTCAAAAGAGTTTAAGTAAACATCAGTTGCTCTCAGTAAGGATTTATTTCTGGATGGAAATCAGTCTCCAAGGTTAACAGGCTCTTTGATAATAGACACTTCTCTTATAGCTATTGTAAATAGTTTTTAAAAGAAGGTTTTGACTTCCATCTGTAGGTCACAATAAACAATTACTGATAAGACATGACTCCAGTTAAACTAGGTAGGTTCTTACTGGAAGGTCTTTCAAAAATCACAGCATGTTTCATTACAAATAATAATTGTCCAAAATATTAACCTTGCACTAAATATTCACTGTCCATTATATAATTATGTAGTAGCTAGTTGTCTTTATTTTCTTTGATGCATACAGAGGAATTAATTGGTACAAATCACATAAAATCTACTACAGAACACTGTAGAAGTTAGCTCACTTTAATTCTAAACAATATTCATGAAACAGTATTAAGGCTATTTATTCACTTATTGAAGGCTGTGCAAGTCCAATGTGCACTGTCAAAACTGATTAATATACACTAAGATATGTAATCAGATCATGTAATGTTCACTGCAACAGCTACCTCCATTTAAAGCCAAATTATAATCTTTCTAGGTCTTTATTTTAGAAGTACAGAAACAGTTACAAAAAAGATGATGAAAAACAAAACACCATTAAAAGTAACAAACCAAAAAACAAACAGGAAAAATGAGGGTCACAAAAATATTTAAGGACAATACCTGTTGTATTAATCATACTTTTTGGTGTAGCTCCCGTTGCAGCAAATATATTAGGTGTACTACCCGGTGGCAGTCCGCTCCCAGCTGTGGCAGCTCCAACTGTGGTGACAGCCAGACTACCTGGAGGGGGTTTCTTTACTGGTACAACCACACTCCTGTAGAACAAGAAACAGCAGAGTTCTTTATTTATGATAGGATTATACTGTGTTATGATGTCATTTCTGAGGAATACATAATAATGTCAATTTTCTAAGCCTTTCTGAAATAGAGAAAAATGACACTAATGAACACTGAAGTCATACTTCTTTGTCTGCAGCTTCATGTGATTCTGAGAAACTTAATTTGCCCTTCAGTGCCCACAAAATGGAAAGACCTTATCACTTTGTTGATGTGTTGTGAACATCATTATCACCTGTGCAACACAGGAATCTCCACTTGTGTTCTAGATTTACAAAGAAAATATGAAGCTTTGGAAATGATGTCACCATACTAGCAGTTTATATTAATGTAGCCTTAATTTAGATCATTAATTTGTCATGCGCACATTTGAAAATAGTAGTTGATTCTTCAGTACCATTCATACATCCTGGTCTTGGAAACATAGTTGACTAAAAACCATAAATTTGCACTTATTCTTCTGGAAAACTTTCATACTAATTTAAATCAACAGCACATGCCAATTGAGCACCTAAAATGCAACACAGTAAATAGTTGCTTTCACAATATTGATACCATGTCCATTTAAAAGTAAGTTTAAGAATTAGTCTTGAAATTGAAGTTTTTTGAAGAGAACAGGACTTTCATGCAATATAAGGTACAATGACATATAAGGTACAAATGGACAAAGCTGCATTCAAACAAATTCTTGATTTGCACCTAAGCTGAAACCACTTTTTTTTACTTAAAAAATCTTAACACTAAAAGCTTTGTTCTACTGTTAGAAGGGAAGAAGGAGGAAAATATTTCAGAGACATATAATTAGTATTTTTCCAGCACTGCTCAGCTGTTATAGTGCAGACAACTATATGTTTTTTTTTCATTTAATACTTCCATTATCTATAAATATTGCTCCTAAAAGGTCTATTTGACTAGAAAAAACAGGTGGAAAACAAAACTGAAGCAAAACTATTGTAAGTATTAAGAAAATATCCAGGCATATTACTTTAATCATCATGATCACATAAAAGGGCAAGAAAATGCAACCACTTAGGATAAAAAGCCCACAGTTTGTTCTCTATTTACTTAGGTCATGATTTTGCTATACTTCTGTGTAAATTTGATGCACATCATGGATCAAAAGGTATGTAGCATTTTTTTACAGTACTGTGGTTTCCTCATGTGTTAGCCGATGCAAACTGCATTGATGAAGCCGTTATGAGAATTCTGTACAAGTGATACTTCTTATGATGTCCTCTTATATGATGATGGTGTATGAAATGATCCCTAAGAACTTTTTTGCTCACTTTTCAGAGGGTTAACAGTGCCACTTGATCTCTCTGCATTCTAAAGTCTTACCATTACACTGAAACATTTACTATTAGAAAGGCAATTCTAGGCATACTGATGGCCTTCTATCTACTTACATATACATTAGAACATGAGTTTGCAGAATGCTGGAGCCATTGATGAGATTTAACAATAAAATGATTGCCTTTGTCTCTAGATAATAATCTTTTACAATAATTGCTGATATAAACTGTTTACACAGCAGCAGCTGTAGGTGAATGTTGCTGGGTCTACATGGGTTAGATTAATCTGCAACATAGCACGATGCATTTCCTAAAACTAGCTCCTGGGCACACAGAGATCTTTAGCTCAATTTTTACTCCAGTGAAATATTTGAGTTCTAGCTGACCAGGAATACTGAAGTAATAATCAAAAGCAGAGTTCCTGTAGTGCCATAGAAACATAAGATGAAGCTAGAGCATGTATCTGAAGTAGGAGCATCTAATGATCACATTAATTGCAAAAGGAAACTAGTATCATTATCTATTGTTGTCAATGAACAATGCATGGAAATATTTAGTTGCTGAGGCAGGAGCAGCAAAAACATAGCAGTAAAAGGCATTTTAGACTGGATTATGCTAACGGCACATAAATGATCACGTCATCAAAATGACAGACGTGTGTAGTTTCACAAGATAACCACACCTTGTAGACAAAACACTGATGACTCAAAAAGGTGGGGAAGAACAGAGAGAATGTTGACTGCTCCTTAAGGGTAAAAAAACACATATCCAGAACACAGTATTTTCATGTTTATTATTTATTGCCAAACTATGATGACTCCACAAGATATGAGGAAAACTCGCAGCTAGCATCTCGTGCTCATTGCAGCGGATCCTGGACTGAGCTTTTGGCCACAAGCATGGGGGGTAGATGACTGTTTGACAGACTACTTAGACAAACACCCATTCTAGTCTTTGAAAACATGAGATGGAATGTGACTAAATCAGATCTGGTTTGTTGTTTTGTTTTAACTTAAAAAAAAATCCTTCCTGTAAGGTCAGGTACTGGTATCTGTTAAATTGCTCATACAATTACTTTGGGTTTCAAGGGATCTTTAAAGGCCATTAGTCCAACCTCCAAATGTACTGGCCTCCTATAAAGGTAAAGACTATTAACAGTCAGATGTCAGACTGAAAATCAACTCCTATAGCAAGAAGGGACAATACTGCCCAGATACTACAAACAATAGTGTTCTACATATGGCTTACATTCTTTTGTAATTCTGATTTGGGACATTATGGCACGTCACCTGTTATTAAATTACAAACTACCAAGAAACATGATGACAAAACTCTCTACTGTAACAACAGGCAAAATCACTGAGGCATTATCATTTCAGACTGAAAGAGAAGGCAGCTTTCTGACATGTCATACATGGTGACCTTGTCAAAACCTCTCATTCCTACTGATAAAACAAAACACAGCAAGTGAGTACAGAATGACACACAGATGAAATAGATTCTGAAAAGTTATAAGAACAACACAAGTGAGCAGTCAAAAATGTGCAAAACCATCGGAGGTCAAGAAAGGTGAAGAAGGTTGACTGCTTTCAAGTATATAAAAAAAAAGTCCCTTCTTTTAACCAATTGAACACTGATAGCACATACAGTGAAAAGAAGCAAATGAAATCAGATTTGTAAAAGAAGTATATCTATTTACCTGAGATTAATATAAATGGAAGAGAGAATTTAATGTGATAATGCTTCACATGTATCAGTCAGGCATTCAGATATTTATTTCATGGAGGAAGAGAAATCTACAGACTAGAATAAAAGGTCATACACACTTTCATATTTTAATTTTAGGATTTATTTTATACGATGTATTTCAGACTTCCTACATGTTCCAAACCAATCCACATTTTTCTGAATCACAGCAGATGATCTCAAATGATCCCCAATTATTTAGTCAGCACAGGCTTAGTAGTAATTTCCTGTAACAAATGATTTGTGCCTCTTTTCACTGGCTGTTTTACAGTTCTGAAAGTAATTGTAACTACCAATCACTATTCTGTTACTCTATGATTATCCTTTTCAAATAGTAAACCTAACCCTAGTCACTGTATTTCATATCATGTTTAAATGAGTGTCATTGATTCACCGAGCATGCCACCATTGTTACTTTATTAAGTAACCTCAGAAATAAAGGATTTTTGTGAGTCTTAGAAATTTGCCTTAGAGACTTGCAACTACTGTAAAAATGTGTTACAGCAAAAAGCAAAAATAGAGATAAAAAAGCCTTTATCAAATTAACTCTCCTCAAAAATAGAGTAGGTCAGTGCAGGTGACAGATAAATGAGACTATGCAGAACTATATTTTCTCTTCCTTTGTGATTCACAAGCGTTATCTCCTCCATTTTAAAATTTAAAGCTCTTCCAACTTAATCACTCTAGTCAATCAAGAGGTCAGAGATAAGCCTCTAGTACTGGATGTCTTGTGCTACCTATCTGAGCAGTGACAATTAAATTATTATTTAAATTATTATTAAAATTATTTTCATTCTAAACTTTAAAAAGTAGTATTTTCTGTCAGGAAAGAAAAATACATACTTATTCATAATACATTTTTATGAAGCTCAAACCTACTTTTCAGCAATCATCTTTTGGTGAATGTAATGACAACAGAAATCAAGCATGCTAACATATTTTATTTCAGTTACTATGTAGACAAGTGCAGAACAATGATCCCCCAAAGGTGGTCAACAATAAAACAAATCAATACTGATTCGTTCTATTTAAATATTCTCACAGTTCTTGTCAGTTCTTTTGTATTGTCAGTCAGTATTAAAAAAAGAAAAAAAGTTAAGAACTTTAGTGAAACACATAAATACTCTAAGGAGACCTTAGCCCACAAACATAAAACATACCAAATACACTTTCTGAAGACCTTCTTCCTCTGTACTAATTGTCAGGACATGTATCGTCCCTGCATGGAATTCAGAAGAATTCACAGAATTCTGCTGTTTCTAGCACATGAAGCATAAAATACTCAAGAAGCATTTTCTTCAAAACACACTTGCAAAGATCTCACTAAGCATGTAAACTCTGCAAACCCACAGCGCTCTAATTAATGAAGTGATAAGAGATGAAAAGTGCATAAGGTATTTAAGAGAAGCTGAATCAACTGATGTCCTCTTTTCCAGAAACTCAAGGTTTTCCCCTTATCCAAGCATGCTTCCTATCAGAATACTTCTGATAAATATAGAAAATACACATAATTTATGTCATCTTGGAAAAATTATAGTTGACAGACATAAGGCTACCCCCCTAAAAACTCTTTACCAGAAAAAAGTAGAGTGAAACAAATGTAAGCTTCAGAATGCAGTATTAGGTAGAATCACATAGACAATTCATGTTTGTAAATTTTTAAGTTGCATCAAGTGGGACAAATGCAAATCGACAAAACAAAAAAAGAAAGAAGAAATCCTCAAACCTTAAAAATCAATAACAGGGCCTAATTTTTCCAAAACAAACAAACAAACAAAAAGATGAGAAGGCAAGAGAGGAATTATTGGTAAGTTATGCTCCATTAGCTGCAAATCTAGGTGAAATAACCCTTTGTGTTTGCTTCTAAAAATGACATTCTGGATGCCATTTTCAAGGCATTCAGTCTGATGTTAAAAGACATGTCATAACTTTGAGGATGCAGGTTCCAGTGTCCCAGAAATCTGTTTATATAGCTCATAATGTAATTACAGCTACCTTAAGACAGATGAGGCAGAAGGCAGTGATATATTGAAAACTAATTGAAAATTGCAGTTGTCCAGAAGCACGTGTGGGGAAGAGATCTCTGAAAAGCTGCTCAAAGCTTCAGAGTTTGAAGTGAAATTTTTGATGTTGTCACTTTCAATCTATTTAAGAGCTGACAGACAATCAAACCCGTCTGGCTGGCTGGCAGCTCATTTTGCTGGCAGGTGGCAAACAATTAGACACACCAATTTGTGCCTCCTGATGACATTAAAGCATGAAACTAAGTTGTATGCAGGGCCCAGTGATTTGTGTGAAAGCATTTCAAAAATAATACTCTTTGCCGTGGCAACTCATTTCAGACTGCCACCTCCCATTACGGCTTTGAGCAGTGAAGATGACAGACTTGAGTTACGTGCGGTGCGAGGCCGCTTCTGTTCAATCCGTCATCAGCGCCCCCCGAGACCTCAATCCCCTCCTTTCATCAATATCACCTCATCATTTACATTCGATAGTACTTGAACTGCTGCATACATTAACTACACATAAGTCCTATTTGATAGAACATGTTGGACAGAGTTTCTGCTTTTACGTTACATTTATAACCACACAAATTCTACAGAAGAATACACTGTGGCTTATCACACAATGAATGGTATGAGCATGTTAAAACTGTACAACTGAAAGAATGTGCAGAGCAAAACACACCATATTAAATTATAACATAGAATCCTTATCTTCGGGTGTATTCACAGGGGTTGGCTTTACATTGTGTTTACCTGTATGTGAGATCAGTGACTACAGTTAAAGAATTATCTTTAAAATGACAAAGATATTGTTGTTTTTCTACTGGTTACTTACTTAGCCCAATTCTGCTTTCACAAGGCACTCAGCCATCCAAACACAAAATGAAACAATCTAGCTTCACAAGAACTAAGAATGTCTGATTAATGTGAAAAAAATATATCTGTCTAATATCAGATTTCTTATACAAATGGAATAAGTGGTATATAGTGGTATATATTTTATATATTAATAAAATATTAAATAAATAAAACCTGACCATATAATACATTGCTCATGAGTGTCCCTAGAGAATAGGCACGATCAATAGCCACATGGCTCAGTGAAGTACCAAAAGCTGCATGAACTAAAGCAGCGGGGAAACATACAGAAACAGAGCTACAAACATAATGTTAGCTTGCAAAAAATATCTCGTGTATATTACTTCATTGCTATTTTATATTGGTAAAGACAACTATGTGTACACTAACAATCATAGAAAAACAACAGTGCTGTAACAGGTTTTCTATATAAACTGGGATACTGTAGGCAACATAAAATGTTCATAAACCAGCAAATCTAAAATTCATGTTGCTTACTTTATTACTATTTTAAATACAATATTATTTCAGCCTTGTGTTCTTCCCCTGACTTTTGTTATATGCCCCCCTCCCCCCTAAAAAAAAAAAAAAAAAAAAAGAAATCAAGAAATCACACGGTCAGGATCTCAATCTGTTTTTCTGCAATTTGAAAAATAAAAGAAAGACCACCACTCATCTTTTGCTTCCAAAGACTCCCACAGTGGTAAAGTGAGTACTTTGAAAATATGAGCAAACTGCCCAGAGAAATGTTAACATCATTTAGTGATGTGGTCATCATTCAGTAATGCAGCTGCAGAGTGTAACTAGCCGTCTGAGAGCCATCTTCTTTTTATGAAGATGCCCACAGTTGTATCAGATCCCTTTAGCTGGAGGAAAGAATGTAACATGTCCTGATCAGCTGGGACCTGCCTGAACCTGTCAGATGTCCCTTCACAGTTGTTGGTTATGTTACAAAGCATGATATGTATCACTCACCAAAATCAGCTACCAAGATCATCAATTTAAGAGAAACAAGATATCTCAACAAAAACATTGATGTAAATGGGTCTTCTCTTGCCCAGGTTTCAACCATTACTTTTTGGTTTGGCTTTTCTTCTGAAGAAGTGGATAATGTACCCTTTGCCCAGGAACTCAGGGCACCACAGCTTGGTCAGCAGGGTAAGAGGATAGGTAAAGACCAAACCACTAAATCCTCTGGCTCCTAAGAATGTTACTAAGCATGAAATCCCAGTGGAAATCCTTAAGGTGTAGACAGGAAGTACCTTTCAAATAGTTCCATAGTTCTGTATTAGGAACTACTACTGATGATACTGAAAATGTACAAGCAGTCATATTGTTACAAGAAGAATGTAATATGCTGATGCTAAATACAGGTTATGGCCAGCTTCCTCTAGCCCTTCAGAGATTTTAAAACTTCCTTATAAAACAGTAATTTACAAATGCAGAAAAAAACTCATCTATTCAATCACCAGGATGTTAAATTGCATTTAATGATGCCTAAACCATCTTATGAGGTGATATGCTCCATTTGAATTTCAGGCTTGTAGAATTTTGTGAATTAAGAACCCTCTGAACCAGGTATGTTTCTTGATTGACCACAATGGTTAGCTTCATAGGTACAACTAAAGTAACCGTTTGATGTTTACACTTAGGTTACATGGAGCACAAATCTTTGTACTGTCTAATGGAATAGGTTGGTTCCTCACAGAGAATAAGAAAAAGTTCCTAACTCTATAAGTGAAAAAAAAAAATCACTCTAAAATCAAAACAGGCAGATTGTTGAGCAAAAAAAAAAACCCAACACACTTAATAAAATAGGTGCTAAGTGAGCTTTTGTCTGGAATGGCCTTGAGACCAAAAATATTATTAGAATTAGGGGTATATGCATTGTTCCTAAAGCACATTTCACTTTTCCTATTGTGATTCAATCCTTTGTGTTATGACAGGTGGTATCTGATTGTTTATAGAATCACCTCAGAAAAGCAGCCTCATTACTTATGTATCTATACAGACCAAAAGGCATCAGCTTTTCTGTAGTTTTAATAGTGAATTAACACTTATCCACTTCATTTATAAAATTCTCATGTATCTTGTACTTTACATTACACTGGAAAATCTGCTTACAGATTTACTTAAAAATTTAATGAAGAAGTTTCTGACATTTTTTCTGGTTTTCTGTAAATGCAGATGGATTTTTCTGATAAATCACAGCATAGCCATTTTGTTTTTTGTTTCCACCAGAATTTTTAATTTTTGTACCTGCATGATAAACTAATATTTTTCTACATCTTTGTTTAAAATTTCGAGATGCATTTTACCATTTATTTGAGTTATTTGAGTTCTCTTCTAGAAAAACATTTTTCCACATAAATTGCAAGGATCTTACCATATTGGAAAACATAATCACCTCAACATTTGCAAGAGTTAGCTCATTGCACTAAGATTGAACCCCCCATGGATTAGATTATCTTTCATCTGTAAGGACATTGACAGTTACATATCAGAGCTTCTATGCTAAGGAGAACTGAGATGCAATAGACATTTAAAGAAAAGCATATTCATCAGAAGCTGAGATGCTACAACCTCTTAAGTAACAAAGGACCCTTTGTGGAAATGTTTAGTGGTTTATTTTTAAAAGCATTATTTGAGCATATTTGCTTTTGAAGACCTTAAAGGAAGCTGGCTTCCACCATGACCATGCAAACAATTTGCCATGGTCAAAGCATTTCAGTACCATAAAACAGTGCAATGATGGATCAAATTAAGATTTCAGCCTCTGAAACAATATTTAATTGAATTTCTGCAGTCTGTTCTCTATTGGCAGGTATTACTCCTTCTCCTCACTAAAATGCTGTTTTAAAATAAAAGATTTTATTGCAAAAAAACTTCTTTGCAACAGCTTTGCTTTCTGAGTACCTCATAAGGGGTTTATCCACTGAGAGATTAAGACTGAGGTAAATTACTTGTGTCTATACTCTATGGTCCATTGTGGTTACACAGAAAAGAAGAAATGTAGTTCTTTTTAAATGCAGCCTAGTACAAACCAATAGAAGAATATCCATGTTAAAAAAATCTTTTAAACTTCTGAATGACATTGATGTAAAATAATGAATCCAGCCATATACCTGTCAAATGAGTGAAACTGCATGGGAAGGATAGTCTGTGCTTCTCTCTTCAGCGCAGGATCTGGGTAAGGGATTGGATCTGGACCACATTCTGCAATTTCAACAGGGGCTGCCACAAGACTTTTCAGTATTTCTTTCACATTGATGCCTTTACTTTGACTAATACTTGATATCGACGATGCAGGTTTCAGGATTTCACTGGGGCTTTCTGTTAAGCTCTCCTGAGATTTCTTCACTTCTGAAGACAAAGTAGACAATAGCTCACTCATAGCATCAGGACCTGTGCTGGTCTCCAAGTCTGTCCCATTCAAAATACTGGGCATCTGCTCATCCCCAATCCCAGAATCTGTATGAGGAATGGAGCTTTCCAGCTGAATGTCTTCAACTGGTGTCGGTGTTTCTTTATCTTTTATATTCTCTGGAAATACAGTTGGTGTCTCTGCAGTAAAACACAGATAATGAACAAGATTTATAACTCAGTTTCCTAAAAAAAAGATTGTAAGGTTTTATAAGACACCTAAGTGTTAGAATGCCCACATATCTTAATAGTTTAAGGTTTAAAAACTCATCTTTCATACATAACACTTTGCTTTCAACAGCTGTTTGGCATGTACATAAAGACTTGGAAGAGAGAGCCCTAGCTGCATTCTGCAAGGTCATTTAGACATTTAGAAATTACAGCCCATAGAGCAATGAAATAGTAAAATACTGCCAGCAAAACCAACCCTAAAAATTATAAACTATTGACTTCATATCTCTATGATCTGTGAGGCTACTGGAAGAGAAAAATGTAATCATGTATGCTTTGGGATTACTATAAAATTTAGTCTCTTTATTGCCGTCAGCAAACATCAGGCTTGCATTCAAAAGAGAAATCCTAGACCTTTTGTTTGCTGTGTTTAAAACGTGTATTACACACATACCATTACATTGAATATAAATTCATGTACACACCAATGAAAAAGTTTTATTGCTGATTCTTTAGTAACTCCTCCTACCCCACAAAAGGTAAAAATTCTGCCATTCTTTAGGATAAATGTGAAGAACAAAATAAACACAGCTTAGAGATAAGCAAGAGAAATCTGTTGAGGTTGGAACATTTCCAGATTGAAATAGACTCCACAACATCTTGCAACCAAGAAAAGTGTACCTTTATTAATTACCTCAGTAAAATGACAAATGTCATCTTATTAACTACATTTGTTTTAGAGCAGCAGACAGTGGCTACTTTTAATGACAAAAAGTTTGCACTTGAACAGATTCCTTTTTTTAGATTATTTTGAAATTACTTTATTTCCATTGGTTTTTCTTGATTATAAAATTTAGCTGCCTTATGTATTAAATAGAAACTCTTTCTTTTTTAATGGTTCTGATATAGCAGTTTAGATATCATGCACAATATTTAACAATACACTTCAATGAATGTCCTTCAGCACTGTCACCTTAACAACCAATTATCATTCCCATTTGTTTGAAAGAGCTAGGTGTACAACATCAATGTATGTAACATAGGTATAAGTGTGTTTTTATGAGCATAGAAAATTCTACATGAAATTATGTTTGAACTAAGGGTATTGTAAGATTTTCATGTGTACAAGTATTAACAGAAAGATATAGATAGAACAGAAAAGTCATCTAAAAATCCGAAGCACAATAACCTACTCTAAGGAGGAGTTTCATTTTCTTCTTTAACAGCCATAATCGCTGAGGCCACTTCCTTCTTCTTATTCTCCTAAGTGCCTTAAGCACATCTTATTGAACAGATATGAGCCCTGCTTTGTAAAGCAGGAAGTAGAAACTGGATTTATGAGCTGCATAAAATGCACTTAGCATCTGCTGGGTCAGGAAGTGAAAAAAATACGTATTTACTTAGTACAGTCTATATTTGGCACAGAATGACATCAGATCCACAGAATGCTTCTAATGAACATTCTGCTTGTCTGCCTCTTTAGACTTCATCCAAACAGAAAACTGCTGAACTGGAGAGAAGAATAGAACTGGACGAGCCGATTATTGCCCTTGTAATAAGCAGTAAGTCAAATAACATAAAATTCCACTATTATACAGATTAGAAGAGGAGACTAAAATAAGTTGCCCCAGTACACTCCTAACATCAATTTTCATTAAGGTCAACAATGCTGAGCAGAAAATTAAGGCAGTATTTTTTATCAGTTTTGTTTTAAGCAGTAACACTACTGTCAACAAGATAAGAAGTTCATGTTGATGGATTGTCCTCGCCCTTTGAAATTTGAAGTGAGACCACTTGTCAGTGATACAGAATATGGCTTCAAATTTTCCAGTGTGGCATCAGATGCCAGCTTGAGCAACAGTTGCTCCGGTTTCTTATGAAGTGATGAATAAACTGCATGCACAGGCAGCTTATATAACAAATATTCGTAAGGAGCAGAGAAAACAAAATTCCTTTTAGTACCAATAGCCAGATGCAGAGAATGCAATACATCAATTGGAAGATCTGTAAAAGGCAATCAAGAATTTGAATGTCCAACAAAATACTAAATTACTCTGAAGTCAAATTCTTTGTCACTCCTGATTTTGTAACAATTTCTTTAGACTTGATCCATTGTTCTTCAGGAATTTCAATGCTTTTGGGTTTAATCAAATAAACCAAATAGTTGGTTTCAGTTACAGGAGAAGTATGCTTGTTGATGTAGACTCCTATTGCTTGTAGAAAACTACTAATGCCATAACTAACTGAGCTTAGGTAACAACCATTTGCGTGATCTAGAAGGTATTCATTCATATGAGCAAAACCACAATTACAATAAGAGATCTCGGTTTTGAGGAGAGTTGTGAAGAGATGTAGGAGAAAAGGATTGAGATCAACTACTATTGAAGATTTCCTACAATATTAGGCCAATTTTCTGTCAGATACAGACAACCTGCAAGCACTAGCAGCATTAACATGAAGATAATAAAAAGCCTGAGATACATTCAAAGAAATCCCTGGCATGTCTGATCCGATGTAGTACACAGAAGTTCCATGCCTAGTATTTAAGAAAAGACATGTTATGGTCTCTGTGGGAAAACTGAGAGAAATGTACCCCAAGTCTAGCTTCTTCAATAGGTCTAGGGTATTTGTTGATATGAAAAATCCATTAAGAGAAGAGATTAGAACAAGTAATGAGACATTTTCTTCAGCCTCTCAGCATGTGATGAAGAAATTTGTGGATCAGGTCTTTTTGGGATCAGTATGTCCCAGCACAGCCTTCTGGTACCATAAATGAGGGAGATGCTATTTTTAGCGCATTTACTGCAGTTTGTTTTTCTGATGGTTGACTTCCAGTTGAGTGGCTACCTTGCAGAGCTATTGGTTCTGCAAAAGCTGCTATTCAATTCACTTTTATTCTGGTGGCAGAGGAGGAGGTTCTGTTCCTGGTTCTTCCACAAGGGTATATATGCCAAGTCTTTTCAAATTTTCTTGTC
Organism: Upupa epops; assembly: GCA_013397515.1. Classification (NCBI taxonomy): domain Eukaryota; kingdom Metazoa; phylum Chordata; class Aves; order Bucerotiformes; family Upupidae; genus Upupa; species Upupa epops. The sequence continues at coordinate 107,861 of VZRI01004011.1, read as the reverse complement.
TTTCTATCTTTATTTTGTTGAAGCCCAAAGTGCTTGAATGTTGGGAGGTGGAATAATCGGACTCCATAACTAGTGAAATAGTGCTTCTCCTCCTTGGGGTTATGTCTGCCATGGATTGATCTTGCCCCATGTTGTTTGAACATGAAGTACATCTCCTTCTAAGATAAAAACTGTCCTTTAAAGCTGATGCAGTGTTTTGATTATTTCTATGCAGACTTCCTGCCTCAAACAACTTACATAAATATTGCTTGGCTAGTAATAGATGTTGTGGTTCAAAACCTAGGTGATGATTAACATTTACTCCAGCACTAACTGGAAAGCAAGTAATGCCCTTTGGATAAAACTTTTCTGAAGTCAAATAGCACCTATTAAGTGTTTAATCAGCCAGACTGAAATCAAAACTATATTCTGTTAAATCTGGGATCTTTCAGCTAGGATTAAAACTACAGTCTCTCCAGTATCTGATATGAATACACAACACTAAACCAAATTTAGTTTGTTTTATCAGTATAAATAACAATGTCTAAAATCCCTTGTAAATCCAAAGCATTTACTCTCAGTTTTAAAACATCAAGAAAGCTAAACGAATAAAGATGTGAATGTACATTTTATTAGTCAAAAGAAATACAAAGAAAAAACACTTAATAACTGCTTCTCAAATAAGAATACTAGAAAAATATATTTGTGAAATGCGGATAAATAAGTCTTAAAAGATGTATTACAAGACCTTCTCTATCAGCATTTCTATTAGTAGTGTTTTAGGCACATTACAGACTCCTTAGCATGGGATTACAACACTGCATATACAAAGTCTGAGTCTATGTTCATTTATACTGTGTCATAGCACTTGTTTTACTTTCAAAATTCTAAACTTAAATTTAGAAAGATCTTAAATCTGTAACACATATTCTTAGCAAAATGATAAACATGAACAGAAGCAAAAATATAGCTGAGACTACAATTCAACATTGCGGCAGTAGGCCTGTGAATTTTCAGGAAGCCTCGTAATTTTTCTGCAGCACCAGGCCATATCAGTAGACAAAGCAGAGTCTAGTGATCTTAACCCTGTCAGAAATAGACAGTTGGAAGCCAGATGCCTCCTCCTTACTGTTTGTCATTGTAACTAACGAGTTAATCTACTGTGTTATGGGAAAAACATGGGCTTACGTTAACTAAATGATATACTGTATATTTGGTGACCTCATCCGTGAATCTCCTTTCTGAAAATATCTTGTCTGCTTGTGATTTATGAAGTGTATTGTAAGTGTTTTAACCTACTGAGTTACCTAAATAGCTCTTGTGCTGCTTTCATATGCCTAAAAAATACAATGCTTCCCTAGTTTTTATTACCTGAATAATGAGACATTGAGTATCGATGGTGAAGATATACAGTTTTGCCATTATAAAAAATGAGAACACAAAATATTCTGCCTTTAGTTTTTATTTTAAAAAATGGCATGTATATGACTTTTTTTTTCCTATTTTTGTTAAACTTCCTTACTAATTAAAAAACACTGAACATTTTAAAAATAGTAAGTTTCATACAGTTTAACTTTTAATTATTCACAGTACTGCAGGCAATTTATTTGAAAGTTGTACTATCCCAAATCACTGTCAGATTTCTACTGCAAACAGTATAGCAACATTTGGCAAAGGAAGATTTGGTTGGAAGGTCTTGATACATGAGTTGCTGCCACCTTTTTGTGTGCATGTGCACTAGAAAATTTATGAGTTGTTTTCTGTGTAGCTATCTGAAGGCATTGGTAACAGCTATCTTTATATACCTCTTGTAGTATTCTACAAATTTTCAGGGACAGTACACTACAAGCTGCTTGCCATTCAGTCAGGCAGTGCCTTCTCCATAGGTGGCAGAGTCAAACGGTCAATTCCTAAGGCCTACGCTTTAAAGAGAGTGAAAAAAAAAAAAGTCCTCCTAGTATTCTGCTAGTTTTCAGATATGAGACTATGAATAAACTAAGAAACTAATTATGTGGACAGAATGAAAGAGCAATAAGGGCTTGACTTAAAAGTTCGTTGAAAGGAGAAACCAAAAATGGAGCTGCACTGGAAATATCCTCAGAGGCTGAGGTATAACAGTGAAAATAAATGCTCCAAAAGAAACTTTAGGACATCAAACTGCTCTGTATCAACTAAGGATCTTTCCTCCTGTTGGTATTTCTATTTCTGTGTAAAAGTTATAAAGAGACTAGAGTTGCCTGTATCCATGGACAGACTTAATGTGTAATTTTTCTCAGTCCAGATAATATTACTTTTCATGCAATAATTATGCATTCAAAGGCAAGTTTGGTTGTGCTCCCTTAAGGGAGTTCATGGGGTCCTGTTATTACTGAGGCAAGGCAATCTGAGCAACGCTGATTTTATTTTGCAGAACTTATTTGCTGTTCTAAAAATCATTTAAACAAGTATTCTTTTTAATTGGACTAGGAAAAAATAGCCTGGCTAGAGTTACTTTTAGTCATTCTTGCATTATCTGGCTTCTGTCTAGGAAAACATTTGATAATGTAGCCTGCATTTAGTCTACATCTGTTATTTAGTCAGGCCATTTATCCAGGTTTCTGAAATCCCTGCTAGACGTAAAGATGGCCCTCTCCTTCTGCAAGGACATCAACACAACAGCACACATACAGTATCTGTTCAACAGAGCACCACTAACAGTGCACATGAAAAGGTGAAAGCAGACCACATACCATGTCAGCAATTAGTTGGAAAGAGTGAATGCCACAATCAGGAATAGTCCGACATGAATGGCAGAGGGCAGAAGAAACACCCTGACTGCCATAGCTAAAACTACTTCAAAGTCACAGCTGTAACTTGAAGTGTTGACATGGTTGATTAGCTACTACTAGCAAGATACCATGCTCCTCTATTTCTCCTGTGTCTTAGTCCACTATTAGGATGTTTCTACTCAAAATATTGAATAATTACCCTCCACCTGATAAGACAAAGGGTTACTCTCAATTTTTAAGTTTCAAATTCCATGACTCCCAGGCATAAGAGAGATATGTTCCAAGCAGTTTTGGGAAAAACATATCTGTCTTACTAGAGAAATGAACTGAGAAAAAAACCCAGCTTTCTAATCTCTTTTGATTGCTGCCATTCCAGAAGAAAAAATGCCACAATTCATACTCAATTCACTAGTCTATTTCTTGTTTACAAAAAGTAAAGACCACTAATGATGTCCTGACTAATAAAATTTTAACTTAAAATGGTTGTGGGAACTGGCAAGTTCCACTGCTTAGATGCATTTTCAGGAAGCATCGTTAGGTCATAAGTTTTGTAAGAGTCTTGATAACTCTCCTAAAAACACCCCTAAACCCTATCTGCCAGGTTAAGATTAGTCCCAAGTATTTGCTTGCAAAATAAAACAGAAGTTTTTCTCCCACAGGAAGAAATTTTGCTAACTGTGATGCTTTTCAATGAACCATTCCCCACTACCAGGCAGGATTTCTCACACATTAACTTTGTAGAACAATTGCTAAAGACGAAAACCAAAGTTTGCTAATACATCAGACTGCAAGGAACCTTTTGAGGACCACAAGAACTCAGCAGGTATAAAAAGGTGACTGGAATACTTATAGAATCATAAAATCATCATGGCTGGAAAAGACCTCCAGCCCTCACCCAGCATCTGCCCAACCCCTAGATCATGGTCTCAAGTGCTCAATGTACTCAATTTTTAAACACCTTTCAGGGAGGAGAGGGGGTTACTCCATCACCTCCCTGGGCAACCTGTTCCAGTGCCCAACTACTCTCTCAGTAAAATACTCCTTCCTAATATCCAATCTAAACCTCCCCTGATGCAACTTGAGGCCATTTCCTCTCATCCTATCATTAGCAGTTTGGGAGAAGAGACCACCACCAGCCTCGCTGAAACCTCCTTTGAGGTAGTTGCAGAGAACAATAAGGTCTCCTCTCAGCTTCCTTTTCTCTAGACTAAATAACCCCAGTTCCCTCAACTGCTTCTCATAGGGCCTGTTTGACAGACCTCTCATTAGCCTCATATGCCTTTTTTTGGACCTGCTGTAGCACCTCAATGTCCTTCTGCTACTGTGGTGCCCAAAACTGGGCCCAGTACTCAAGGTGCTGTCTCATGAGTGCAGAGTACAGGGGCACCATCACCTCCTTTCTCTGGCTGGTTACACTGTTTCTGATACAGGCCAAGATGCCCTTTTGGGCCTTTTTGGCCACCTGGGAACACTGTTCAACCTGTCAGCCAACACTCCCAGGTCCTTTTCTACCAGGCAGCTCTCCAGCCTCTCTTCCTCAAGCCTGTAGCACTGCTGGGGGTTGTTGGGACTGAAGTGCATGACCTGGCACTTGGCTTTGTTAAACCTCATTCCACTGGCCTCAGCCAATCGCTCCATCCTGTCCAAATCTCTCTGCAGTGCCTCCCTACCCTTAAGCAGATCAGCTCTGTGCTTAATTTCGCATCATCTGCAAATTTACTGAGACCCATTTGATCCCCTCATGGAGGTAATTGATAAAGATGTTAAACAAGATTGCTTCTAAAACTGAGTCCTGAGAGAGTGCCTGTGATCGACTGCCAACTGGTCTTAACCCCATTCACCACAGTACTCTGGACTTGGCCACCCAGCCAGTTTTTAACCCAGTGAAGAGTCCACCTGTCTAAACCACGAGCCACCAGCTTCTCCAGCAGAATGCTGTGGGAAACGGTGTCAAATGCCTGACTGAAGTCCAGGTAGACAACATCCACTTCTTCTCCCTGATCCATTAGTTGGGACACCTGATCACAGAAGAAGATCAGGTTGGTTAAACAGGATTTGCACTTCCTGAATCCATGTTGGCTGGTCCTGATGCCCTTGTTGTCCTGCACTTGCCATGTGATCACCCTCAATGAGACAAAATAAACTCTAAACTGAAAATGCCCTCAACTATGTAGTGGAACTAACCACTATATAAGGGAGAGAAGTTTGGTTTAGTAACATTGCATGCTGTAATGTAGAGAAGAAACATGGGGCTATTGGAAGGACAATGATACACATTGCTCAGATTTATTAGATGGTAAAAAGTAACATTCCTGGCAATCATCAGTTTAAAGACATCACACAACTGTTTAGATGAACATATATCTCCTGCTTTGTAACCATATATGTGTAGTACTCTTAAGATGGGGAAATTACTATGACAATGTTATTGGATTGGATTAAGCACCTGACATCAAATAAGATCATGCCAGCTTTTGTTATAAAGTGAGTTTTGTGTTTGCAGTTCAGTTAAGTCTGGTCCAAGAAGCCATGATTAAGCTGACCAAAGCAGAGGTCTACAATGACATCTATAGTGAATGGAGAGGGGTAGGGATTTCTAGCACCCAATGTTTAGTAGATCTCTAAAGCAGGCTAGGTGAATTTTAACATAAATATTCTCACCACCTATTACAAAGGGAGACTAGGATATCAGGCTCATACACTGATTCACTACTGATATTTTCTATAAGGTACAACTCTACTGATATTTTCTATAAGGTATAACTCACATATCACTCATGATTTCAGATAAGTTTGTGGTCATACAGCAATACTGACAGTCACAGAGAGAGCAAGAATGAAAAAGAATATTTCTATCGTCTCTGACTTTGACATCTTTGATCCTGAGTCAGATAGAAACAACTCTTCTCTCTCAGCAAAGATATTTTTATTGTTATTCTCATCTTCACTATATCTCTGTGTTTTAATTACATTGAAGATCTTACCTTCTTCACAGCCAGATGAAGAAATCTAGATGAACCAAAAAGTCTGTAGGCCAGGCAACTTTTTATACCACTTGAGAGGGTCTTGCATGTAAATAATTCTTGGTTTAAAGATTCCATTTTGAAATCTTAAGAAATGCAGAGAAACAGCCTTTTGACATCCCAAGACCAACTAATTATAATTCTTTGCTATTGTTAACACAGACAAGCAAGTCTGGCAGCTCTTGTAGAACGGTGTTTCTTAGACATCCTTCATATGCAAGAAAATTGTCCTGAACCACTATTTTCTTTGAGACAGTGATAATAAATTATTTCAAGGGAGATATCATTTTGTAAGTTCTGCTTTTTTCAATGAGGCAGAGACTGTTTCAATACCACTGCAGACACTTGAAAGTGACCAGAAACTAGTATATCTTGCAACAAATGCATGACTAGGGATAAAACCTACATTGAGACAGGTTTTGCTCCTCTCCATGGATCAGCTTGGAAAGAAATACAGGGGTATGGAAAATTATTTAAAAAAATAAACATTTTTATTGTTAAATGGTAGCCATGGAAGACGTTGATTAATTTTTATCTTCTAGTGTGTGTCTTTTCTCTTTAAAGCATCGTAAGATTATATATAGCTCGTGAACAATACTTTATTAGCATAAAAGCACAAAATCCCTATTTTACAACTTTCAAACATTTGTAATTAAATTTAGAATATATTTCATTTAAAATCATATTTCAAAGTCTTTTATTTCTACACCACATTTTATTCACTCATATTAACATCACTAAACTAGGAAAAGATCAACATTTTTATATAATGAGAGCCAAAAAGCTACACTTAACTCCAGTTGTAATTACACTTAAGAAGCCAGTCACATACTGTAATGTGCCTGAGACAAGTGAAGTTTCACACAGCCTCAAATACATGATAACTAAAGATATATGTCTACTATGTTACCCTGCCCCTGACAAGTTCCCTAACCTGAAAACTAGGTTCAATCTATTAAAACAAAATTTCTTTACTTCAGCCCATCCCTCTCCATTAATTCAAACAGATCTATCCACAATAAGATTTGCACAGTTCTAACAATTCAGTGCAATTTGCTGTACTGAATTGGGACTGACGATGAACATACTTTTAGTGTCATATGGAATTAATAAAAGAGACCTTTCTGTCCATGTAACAAGTAAATCCATTTGTAATAAACATGATATTGCATTAAAATACATATAATTTTAAAGGCTACATTAAACCCCTCTATAATATGTTAAAACACCTTGTCCTGCACTTGAATGTTCAAATATTATATGTTCAATTCCAACATATAAAACCATGCCAGATTACTAAAAGGAAACAAATTAGCTTAATTACTAGAATGAAAGATTCTTCAAATGTCAAAATAGGATTTGACTTATACCCTTTCTAACAGTGTTGGCATTGTTTTTTTAAAATCTACTTCCGGCTAATATTGTTCAAAACTGAGGAACTGAATAAATAAGCAGAAACATTTTTATTTAACAAGTAGGGAAGTTATGTATAAGAAGCTAAGACCTCAGAGTTAAAACTCTAATCAAAATTGGAAAATTTGAGGATATTGACAAATAAAATAACTAGCTACAGATAACACTCCCTTTATTGAATAATTTGTTCCTAACGTCAAAACACTTTTCTTTAGTATCCTGACCACACTTTGATTGTAGGTCTATTGAACTTTCTCAAAACCAAGACTATTTTACTTGAGCTCTAGGTAAAACAATACTGTCATTAGTATAGAAGACACTATTCTTAATAAATGCTTTGAAACATTTTGGTAAGCATGCATGGTGCCTCTATTTCTTTTAAAATAATTTTCTACTATTTAAGTCATATATGTGGATAAGAAGATAAATAATCTGGTTTTCCTCTCCTATTGCCACCCATTCGTTTTTACCAATTTGTTTTTAGTGCAATCATAATTTCTTGAAATCTGTTTCAATACATATTCCAATGAACAATTCCAAAAAACTCAATATCTTTTCGAGAAAATATTAAATATCTGATGCCTGTTACACAGAACCATGCTCTAAATGTGAAAAAGAAAAAAGAGAGAAAGCAATATTTCATGAAGTTTTAGGAGTTTATTCGGTAGTATCAGATACTACTGTAGTACTTTTCTGAAATAAGAGCAAATGATTTCTATCACTGTTGGATTAAGTCACACAAACTATGTCACAATAAAGTATATCACAATAGCAAACTGAATGATTCAAAACATTTTCCTTCATTGTATGGCAGACGATAATTCAAAATCACAAATCCTTGCTTACTATTTATTAGAATTCAAAGCAATATGCACAAAAAGTTTAAGAATGACACATTAACATATTGGTAGTTTAAGTATAGTTTTTAACTACAGCTAAAATACTTAAGTAATTAGTAAAGTTATTATTATTACTTAAGTAATAAGTATTTTAACAGAATGTTCTCAGAACAGCGAATGAAAAACACAAGCTGCCCTCTTAGTACAGTTGGAAGGTAACTATTGCTGTTCTTTATAAACAGCACTTTAAATATCTTAGGCTTTTTAGAAAGCAATCTTTTTATTCATTAGGACATTGTGATTTTCAAAAATATTTCAAGAACATTTTCATTAATTTAAACTTTTTCACCTGTTTATGAAACAACACAGTGAATGCAAATAAATGGGTACATTTACATGCAATCTTGGCTAAAGATATCTTCATGTTACTCTCTCTTTTTCAAGTACTGAGGTACTTGACATCTGAAAATATAGTGTTTATTAAAACAAACGAACAAACAAAACAAATCAGGCCCAAAACATATAATAGTTGCTCTGTTCACAACAGTGGTTTCCTTCAAGAAAAGCACAGCACAGCACATTAACTAACAAGCATAAAGTAATCCACAATACATACAATATCAGAGGTTTACGTACCATCAAGAAGGGGAAAAAAAAAGCAATAAGGAAATCCAAAAGAACAGGAAAAGATATGCAGAAAGGGAATTCTACAAATGTACTGCATACTATATGTGTTATGAGATATTTTTAATACATGCTTGTTTTTATTTTTTATGAATCTAATATTGCAGCAGAATTACCACAAACCAAAGGCATTTAAAATTTGCTACATCCATTCACTCCTCCTGACTACTTTAAAAAAATAATTATTTTTTTCTCATAATAAGTAAAGTTAGTAAGTGGCAGTAAAAGTGGGAGAAAGATTTCCTAGAGAAATGTAGGCAGGAAGATAAAAGTTTAAAAGGTATCATCAGGTCTGATCTCCATGTAACCTGAGGCGTATGCTTATTTATCAACAATAACATCACAGTTAGTTCTTTAATTGCATTACATTAAATAAGAACACCCAGACAGGTTAGGAGATGATGTTAATATTACCTTTGTAAAATGAGTGGGCAAAGCTCTGCTCAGGAATTAACTTGGCAAGGAATCCATGGTTCAAACTTGGGTGAGGGATAGAAGGTATGACCACAACTGTGGAGAAAATCATGGAGTCAAATGTGAGCCAGCTAGTATACTTATGTGGTCTGGTCCACTGTGGATCCATGACAGGTATCCTCTCTCATTGAAACATGCAAATATGGTATTATCAAGTTAAAAAAAAAAAACATTTCTAAATGTAGAAAGTAAGTTCTGTATAAAGAGATAGGAAACAGCATACCTATTATTTGGGCACTTCAAGAGAAACAGTCACAGGGAAAAACAGACACGGATAGATATAGACACACATGCACATAGGCAAGACAATCATGGATGAAATAGTTCATCGAAACTGGCAGTTTCTTAGAGCAGGACCATAACATTCATCCAGGAAAGCACAAAAAAATACTATTTGAACTGACTATATTCACGTAGCATATTTTAAATTGAAAGCATACGAGCACATGGATTTAAAAATCATAGAAAAGTAGTGAAGTAAAATAACACTATGAATCAAAACTAATGACTAAACATCCATATGACACAAATTGGAATATAAATTCTATGAAAAATGAAAATTAGCAACTCTGTAAATGAAGACAGTAATTAAAAATTCACAAGAAGGAAAACATACGAAAAGAGCTTTAAAGTCAAATTCAGTTACTGTTTTCAGCTCTTTTAATACAGAAGGTACAGTTATAATTAATCCAAACAGACTTGAAAAAAAAAACTACTGAACTGACTGAAAAACATTTGAAACAATGCAGCATAAAGTTTGGATCTTGAAGTTCTGACAGCTAACAGACTCCTTCCGTATCAGACTGAATCACAGAATTACCGAGGCTCGAAAACACCTCTGAGATATTCAAGGTCTTTAGGTCCAGCCCATGACCTAACCACAATCACCTAGACCATGGCACTAAGTGTCACATCCAGTTTTTCTTAAAATGTCTACATTTTAAGAACATGGGGACTCCACCACCTCCCTAGGCAGTCGATTCCAATGTCTAACCACCTTTTCCATGAAGAACCATGTGCAGCTTCAGCTTCTACCTTTTTGTCTTGTCACTAGATGCCTGGGAGAAAAGTCTGATCCCCACCTGTCTACAACTTCCCT
>VZRI01004011.1:0-87439 GCA_013397515.1 Upupa epops | reverse complement strand
GTAGAGAGGTGGGTGTTAGCCTCTTCTCCTTCTTAACTAATGACAGAACCAGGAGCAATAGTCTGAAGCTGAGGCAGGGGAGGTTTAGATTAGATGTTAGGAAGAAATTCTTTACAGAAAGAGTGATGAGGAACTGGAACAACCTTCCCAGGGAGGTGGTTGAGTCACCATCCCTGCAGATATTTAAGAAACGTGTAGACACAATGCTTGGTGAGAAGCTATGGTGGCAGACATGGAGGGGGTGATTTTGTGGTTTTTAATCTCTCAGGTATTTAGTTTTTTTTGTTGGTGTGGGTATGGTTGGACTTTGTGATCTAGGAGGTCCTTTCCAATCGGGATTACTCTGCGATTCTGTGAGACTGGAAAGTTGCTCTTAATTGTCACATATATTTAAATTCCTCAAGTTTCTTTTGCCTTACTCAGTATATTCAAGTCCTCGCCACAGCTACTATCCTTGTAATAAGCAGTGATTACTTCAAATTCCTATCTTGTAAACTAAATGTTTTATCTGGCAACCACCTACTATTAATAGAAAGCATCTTCTGAAAAAGTCTCTCCTTAAAGCTCCCAAAATATGCTTCTTTCACAGTTCTACAGCATCATAAAATTATGTTTTCTTAATCACAGCTGTAAGAAAAAGCCTTAAAGATCTCATCTGAAGAAAGGGGTACAGAAAGAAAATCAGTAATTTGTATTTTATAACCTCCCTATGATATTGGCAGAGTTACCTAATGTTGTTTTATTAAATTTGGGATATTGAAATCAACACAGGAACACATTTCTTCTTATACTATAAATCGGCTGTATGGTTTTGTTAATATTTGCCTAAATTTCAAGTTGTTCTATATGCACAAATGACCATTTATAGACATCAGCATTTGAAGCAAGTCCTTGAACAGACCCTGAGACAGAGGTGGTATAGAATCAAAATCAAGGGAAATAATAAAACATGTGGGAATAGATAAGTGTTAATTACTGCTTTCACCTCAAATATGTGACCTCCACTCTACTCTCGAGACACAGATTTGAGTGTTATAGTTCATGGTTTTTTCTTTTCTTTTAAATTCACATTTAAAGTCTCCTGTTTGCAGCACTACTCAGATCATCCTAGTCTGGATTAAAAATAAAGCAAGGCAAAAGGCACATAAGAGATCATGGAATAAATTTCTACCCTCCCATAAGAATTGCATTTCTTTCCAAATCCTAACTGTGTAAAGGACAAAGTCTTTCTAAAATGGGAAAATTCCCCAAACATTCATCTTTTTAAAGAAACATTGACAGCACTGCTTTTTCAGCAAGGAAGGAACAAAACAAAGAATCTTTTGCAGATAAGTAAAAGAACATCCCCTCCAATATTGTGAAAGTAATTTTGCTAAATTTATTTCTTAATAAAATAATAAAACGTGAAATAATTCAAGCATCTATTCTACTAATGAAAACTTGGTTAAATTTCTAAAAGAATGAGAAACAATGTGATCCATGAAATTGGTTAGAAATGTAGTTCACATGTAAGTACTTAAGTGGATGCCTAAATTTGCCTTAATCTCTTCCTGAATTCCATGCCAGTTTATTATCCCAAAGGAAAAAGATGAAATGACCTTTACTGTCTGCTCTATAGTCTTTATGCTCTTGCATTTCATTTTTCAAGAACAAAAAGTAAATTGATTTTTAGAAGTAGATGCAAATACATATCCTAAACCATGAATACATTGCCCTAGAAGGAAACAAGAACTACTGGTGTGAAATTTCAACACGGGCCCAGAAATCACTGTTTATTTAAGAGTAAACATTCATGAAATTGAAAAGGAAGAAATTATGTAACATGGATTCATATTGTTGGTAAACCGAATACACGTTGCCCTACAGAATCTATAAAACATAAAAGTTTTGACACTGCAGCAAAGCTCCACAGAATAGAGTTATGAAGGATATGATGTTTTCAAAGGCCGAGAGACTAAACGAGATGCAGACTATGGATTCAAACATACACACCAGGAGATCTGACTGAAGCCCATAAATTTAGATGAATAAAGACATGATTTTTCATGGACTTTATACACTTAAGCAGGCTTAAAAAAAGTCAAAGACAAAGGTATTCAGAGGTTATATTATTACTTCATCAGAATGAAAATCATAGGATGCTATGGAGACTATAAGTAGCTTCAAATAAGATTTGACTGTCTAGAAGTCCAGAAGAATGGATTCCTCAGTAGTTATTAAATATGACATTCTAGACACTCTTTCTAGCCATTGAAGGCCTAAATACTGAAATGAAGTATCATTACAGCAATCAATAGACTTGCTCGGTCTTCTATATTTTGGTGCTATCTATGCCCAGTGACTATGTCCAGTCACTGCTGGGGACAGAATACCAAACCAGACTGACCCAGTAAAGCAGTTTATGTAACATATCACAAGCTTGCTTTCATGAGAGTTGTGCTTGACTGGAATTTTAATACCATGCCCAGTTTATATAACAGAATCATAAAATCACACAGAACCATATAAGGGATTTAAGAGATGCAACACAGAAGTTTACTATGTTGCATATTTTGGGGAAAAAAACAGTCATTAATGTAATTAACTATCACATGGCAGGTTCCACCTGAAAGTCATGAATCACTGTTTTACAGTGTGGGTGACTGAGAACTGGCAAATGTTGCCCAGGGAAGTAGTGGAGCCTCCATCCTTAGAGATATTCAAAAACCATCTGAGCAGAGTCGTGGGCAACTGGCTTGTGGTGGCCAGGCAACCTCCAGAGGTCCCTTCTAGTCTCTGGCATTCTGTGATTCTGCAATTATTTGAATTGGTGTGAAAGTGTGTTAGCTCTTTTCTCCCTTGCAAAGTACTCTGGCAGAAAGTGTCGCTAGAAGGCCTGCCGTAATTGCTTTTAAATCTTCCAGGTCCATATCTCTTCTGTCTCCCAAGAGAGAGCTTCTAGCTCTTGGAAAAAGAACAGTGAAACAGTATTTTATAATTGATCGTAAGCACTGGACTACTTTGCCTTTTAAGACTGAGAAGAAAGGTTTCCAGCTACCAGTCCATTCACGCTCTCCACAGCAGTTCAAGGATGCAAAAGTATTATAAGACTGAGAATCAGCACAACACTTTTTTCATTGATCATATGATGGATATTTTGAAGTAGTGTGGTGTTCATCAGGGCATCTGGACCCTTCATAACTGTGATCGAGAACAGTATTGAGGAAGACCATCTTCTCTGAGAAGGATGGAGAATGTATTGGGCTTTTTGTACTTATGACAATGACAAATAGTTCCATGTTCCACCTTATTTTAGGATGGACAATGACAGAACAGAAATGATGTTGAATGGGAGGGAGAAGCTCTCTGCTAGGTGGAAGTGATGATGAAATCACCATGCGGACAGTAATGGTTAATGATTATTTCCAGGTGAAAGCAATTTGTGATTTTTTTTCATTTACGTCACCCTCCCTGTCCATATGGGTCAAAATTAAACTTTTTCTTTTTTATATTTCACAGAGTAGGAATAATTCAGTTTGAAGCCAGCTATTGATCTTTTAGGAAATTAGATTATTTCTCAATTTATTTATATGTTATTATCCTAAACAGATGGTAAAATTGAGCACTTAAGAAATCCATACATGATACACAAATTTGGAAATATCAATCCATAAATATAACTGCTATGGTAGTAAGGCACTGTCAGCACACAATATTTCAAGAATGGATGTGTAATTTAAAAAAGCTTATCAGCTATCTAACTATACATACACATACACTGGAAATACAGGAAAACAGTAAACTGCAAAATTATTATTCAATAGAATGGCTCCACAGTGTCACAAAGGATAAGAGCTAAAATATACAAAGATCATTCAATGAAATTGCAGCCTAAATGATGCTTTGCCTGTTTTATATTTTATATAAATGATAGAAAAAAAGACATTCTTTTTTTCAAATGATGCTTAGAAGATTTGTTTTAAAAAATACCTCCCATTGTCCTTTTACCTAAGAATGACACTACAGCCTACATGTCATGATGGCTTGGTGTGAACTCTCTCACACTTGTCAATATTTACAGTGACTTGATGTCATTCGCATGGCTATTTGTTTATTGTTAATATTTCCTCAGTTAACGTAGTGAAAATAGTAAAGACACAGCATTTTACCATTAATTGCCTGATTGAAAGTCACACTAATATTTAGTGAATTGCTAGTCCATACATTCATACTTTTCAAGTCAAATAATGCAAAACAGGTTATTTTGCTAGCTGAGGCAAAGTAACCTCAGTTGTGGAATAGCTAGAAAAAGGAATTATGCTTTTGCTGCCAGTCTACATTAGTGGTTTCCAGTTCCTGCAAGCACATTCATTTACAGAAGCCTCTTTGTCCTTCCTGCACCTCATTTTCTCCCACTTCAAACACTAGTATGAACTGGAGATGCTTAGGGATGCTCAAGATAAAACCTTTTGTGCATAGAAAAGGTGTCACTTTCAAAAACTGTAACTGGCATTACCTATAATACAGAATTTACAAAATACCTCTTCATTTGGCATGAAGCATTCTACTAGGCTATTCTGCCTGTCTGAGCTGTGATCACCTAAGAACTTATATTTTACTGAGAACATGTGAGTGGATGAAAGTACCAGCCTGTTTCATTGGAAGCCAAAAAAAAAAAAAAAAGAAAAAGTAGGAAATTAAGGTCAGGATCTACTGAAGAAAGAAGTAAAACAGAGTAGTTGGGCATGATTTTTGGTATTGTTTGGCATGCAGAAAAATGGTGGTCATGCACAACACATTTATGAATATACATGACTGACTGGCCATCATAAAGAAAGTAATTTTGTAACAGTAATCATGATGTGTAATCATAATGTGTAACTATGACCTTAACAATCTGCTCTTTCGAATGAAAAATTAAAAAGCTATGAAATACTACTCTAACTTAATACTGCTTCTTTAATAAAATTAGGATGTCGAACGAAAAATATTATGAATACTCTGCATATGAAAGGTTAACAATTTAGATTATAAATTTGATAATAATAAAAAAAAGTATTAGCAGAGAGGGGATAGGAGTCCCTAAGGAAGAAAAGTCAGCTGCATAGTGATTTGTATTATTGGCAACAATTTCTAATAGGACCACTAGGTGGAAATATTGTACTTACAGTTGGGGATGTGGCTGCTGACAGCAATGGTAAAATTCCTCCACACGCAATAATAATATTGTCTACCATCTGGGAAATGAGGTGTATTGTGTTGTGTACAAAAATAATATTTTCATTGCTATTGACAAAGTCCATTACAGACTTCGTAGAGTGACTGCAAGAACAGAAGAAAGGATGGTTTAAAATCAAAGAGTTAAAATTAAAAAGTGAATAAATTTATTAATTTTAAAACAGAGGGAATGTTTATTTGAACAAACTGGTTGCTATCTATTTTCACATCAGGATTAATTTCAGATATTGATGGGTTGTAGCCTTTTATTCTCCTCAATCAGTACTTCACAGGCAGATCTGCTGAGAGCACTGGGTTTGTTTCTTCAGTGTGAAAGTATTATTTAATATTAGGAGGACACTACACTGCACCAGTGTCATTTGACCACAGGTCTTAAAGGAGCAACTTGATAATATGGTGATAGTTTGATCTAATATTAACATCATTAAATACTATTAAATTTACCATTAGCAGCTAGGAGTTTTTATTTATAATGTTTGCTGATAGAGAAGCTCTCTTTAAATTGATCAGTTGAAGAAAATGGCCATTAGCAGCCATGTAAGTCTTCCTTGTGTCTGAAGCAACAGATTTAAAATTGAACATAGGCTGAAAGAGCAACTCAGTTTAGTCAGGTACAATACATATAATCCCCCATGAAAACATGTTACCTATGAAATAGAGTTAGAGGCTGGACAGGACAAAACGCTAAAAAAAAGCATTTCAGCTAAACCAAACACATTTTCCTCCCACTATTCCAGCGATATCCCCTCTACAACTATTTAAATTTTCTTTGTTGAAGGAAACACAAGTCAGAAGGTAAAGAAAAAACAACCACCTACCTTCTCCAAACATGTACATCAGTTTCCAGTGCAAAAAGCAAGTCTGTCAGGAGCCTCTGGTGCATGGGAGACCATTTAAACTCTGGAATACGAAACATGGTTGTGCGTGGACCTGGACTAAATTGTCGTCGTTGCTCTTCTGTCATTGGCATGCCTCGAAATCCCAAGTCAACACGTAAATCCCGGTCTTGCTGGGTGACAGATCGACCCTGTACTGCCTACATCAACAAGAAGTTCGAAAAGAGCGTTAACTTTTCTGTAGTGTGTTTTCAAATGGATCACAGAATTTGAGGACAGGCTAAAACTGGATTAAATTATCTCATTTTTTAGCAGAATCATCATGGAAGTTTAGTCTCCCAAATCTAATTTCACCAATGTTCCACTTTTATAATTGGTTGCCAGTTTTATGGATCCTCAGAAGCATTCTTTAGATTCTCTCAACAGGTGGAAGAGGTGAATTTAATTTCCTTTCAGTACCTACAGTCATGACTGTCACCACTTGATGACTTAGTAAAAGGTACACATAGAGAATACCATAAAGAATACTGTGAAGAAAAAGGTATCAAAACACCCAGATCCTTACACATTATGGCATTTTCAAAGCAAATAGGCTTGGAGGGTGGACATTAAAGTAAAGAAATACAGTTCAAACATTTCTCAGATTTCATATTAATTTTTTTGAGCAGCAAAGAGCTGACGTACTCCACTACAGCACTTCAAACGTACCTGCGTTGTGGTAGTTGTCTGGATCTTCCTTATCTCTTTTCCTGTTTCCTTACCATCATCAGATCTTTCTGTATCTGATACTATACTTCCTGCATCAACACTAGGTACAGTTTTGCTGCCAGAAGACTCTGTCTCAAGAGTTGTGGCAGTCATTTCAGCATATTCTAATCCTTTAGATGATGAGGCCAACTCTCTCTCAGAAATGCTACTCATTCCATCTGAAGTTGTGTGAATCTTGAACTCCTTGTCCTCTATTATACTTGAAGCACAAGTTATATCTACATTACCCGTCATATGTGCAAGCAATCCCAAATCATCACTGACACCAAGATGCATCTGTGTCTCTTGCACATTTGGAATAGAAATGTGATTACTTGAAAGTTCAGGTAGAAGCTTCTCCTCTTGGCTAGGTATTTTATCAAAGAGAAATGAGGTACTGTTAGTAGACGGTTCATCTTTCTCATCAGCCAGTGTTATTAATGGACCATTATTCTTTTCCTCATTTTTCTTAATAATACCCACACTTCCATGAACGTTGTTTTGGAGTTTCTCAACAGCAGCACTGTATACATTATCTAATAGAGATTCAACTTCTACTAGTGCACCATTTTCTCCAGTTACTAGAGTCTCTGGTGACAAATCCATATCATCAAGTTTTACTTCAGTAGCTTCTACCTTTTCAGCTTTTATATCAACTAAAAGGTCATGAACTTCCACATGTACTCCTCCTCCTGGTCTCTCAGCACTTCCAAGCACATCATCTGACACCTTTGTAGTCATGAGCAAGTCCCTCGTGTCTGTACTGACAGGGTAATCTGTTTCACTTTCTGGACTTTGACTTTGTGAAAGGTCTTCTATCTCTCGAATTTCCATTCCACCTTTTGCTCCTGTAGTCTGAGAGGAAAGACCTGAGATAGTGCTCACATTCCCTTTTTTCCCCTTCTTAATGTTTTCTTCCTCTTGCCTTTGATACTCTTCATACATTTTTGCTAGATACTCCTTGTGAGCTTCATATGTGACCTCAAAGAGAAAATAATTATGATTATGGGGACAAATATATGTTGCATGAATTTGGACAAAAGCCAACAAAATTATTAACAATGATAAATCATTTCACCACAAAGGACACAGAACTGACAGAAGCCCACCACCCCTCCCCAACTCTGATGTGCATGGAGATATCCACCAGATGGCACTAACTCACTTTACATCTTCTACTCTATTCTGGTCCGATTCTGGGGGTTACCAACACTAAACAACATAACCATGAGCCATTTCTTACCTTGGAATGAGCTATAGAAAGAGTATCCACCCACACTCTCCAGCCTCCCCATTCATATTTTATTGCATGATACAAGAGAATACGGAAAATATTGTAAACCATCTCTGTGATCTTCTGCTCTTCAGAGTTCTTAGGGTTAATGTATCCCAGAGAAAACATCCAGTCCTGCCACACTGAACACTGAAGTAAACATCTAAAGTGAAATAATTAGGTCAAAATATATTAAAACAAACCTTCTCTATTTTAAGATTATGGCAGTTAAAATGAAACGTACTTCTTGTCTGAATATTAACACAATGGTAGGAGAAGTTATAAAATACTTCAGTATTTATATTCAACACAGCAGAATGCAAGATTAATTAGCTTAACTAATCCACTTATAGAATTAGAATATAGTATAAAACTTTTAGAATATAGTATAAAACTTTACATGGAGTATAACAGATTGCAGTTGCCTGCAAATCAAGAATGGGAAATACTATTCGTAGTGACATACCTTCTGTTTTCACGGCTATTACTAAAGAGTTTGATCATATCAGATAAGAACAAACGTCGAACTTCCATCAGCTCTGCACTCGGGGTGGAGTTTTTTAATAGCGTTGCCACGACCTTAAGAATCACTTTGAAAGAATAAATTAGTTACGTAACACATTTTAACAACTTGAAAAAAAAGTTGAGAGCAAGTAATTTAGAGTACTAACTGAAACCCACATGCATCTGAGATACGCTGATGACTTGTTCTTGCTTCCTGAACAATATTCCTTCAAAAAACCCCACAACCTCTAGGAAATACATTTATCATGCAAACATAACATATTGTCCTTACTTGGATTCTGAATTTTCACTGTGGAATCTGGCTCTGGATGAGGTTTATGAACAACTTGAGTGCACACTTGTTCTGTCAAAATCTAAAACAAACATTAAGTTCCTTTTACCAATTTTAATTAAATGCTACAAGATTTCTTTGTTCATTTTAAAATTTAGTCAGTTTCATATTTGTTAAGAACATTTACCATGTCCACACAGTAACTTCATTGTTAAAATATTGTTATTCTTCGAGAATGGAAATGAGCAATTCCTATATGCAAGGACCAAGATTGTTCCTGTTGATATAGCGGTCTGTTAAATAATAGTGAGCTGACTAAATATACAGTAGTGATGTTCTGAAGTTATTTAATTCATATTCATTACACACTGACAGTTCTTTCACAATCACAGTACATCGAAAGTTATTCTCATACATTCTAGCCAGGGGCAAACCAAATAATTTTTAAAAATGGATTTGTTTTAGTCCAGCTGGTAGAGAGCAAGAGAAAGCACTTCAAAAGAAGAATCCTGGGGCATCACATAATGAGCAAGAGATCATTCTCCTGTAACATACCTTAGTATGTACTGAGGCAACACTATACACCTTTCAAACTGGATTCCTGTCACTGGTTGTAGGTATGCAGCTTTCTATGTGGTCAGGACACACAGAGTAAACTTAGATATGTGCAAAGAAAAAATAACTTTACATCTGAGTGAGTAATTGGAAAAAAGATGACCTTCAGGTTTTTGCAATGAGAGAATGCTTTCTACAATGACCGAACTCAAAACACTAAGTACCAAGCACTCCTTTAGCCTCCTGTGTCTCTTCTTGAAACAATCCTGACTATCTAGTCATTACACCTATTTGTGACTGAAAACAAAATAGATAATATAAGATCTTCTTGAGATTCAATTCTCAGTCACCATTAAAACAAAAATTTTGGACCCAATGTTTCTGCATTTGCAGGCATGAAGACATGGTTTTCCAACAACGTGATGTCAACCATTTATTGTTTTAACAAAATTGTTCATCATCCAAAGTGAAGATTCTACAAGAGCCTGGTAGAAATATTGAATGATTCAAGGCCATATTCATTCACCTCAGGCAGTACCTGTTATATAAAAGTGTGACTGAAGGTCTGCAGGGATTTTTTTGTGGAAAAAGATGAACATCTTAAGTAGCAGGATCTCTTCCATCACACTTTGTAAGAGGTTCTATGTGGAAAGTATGAAAACTTCATAAAAACTATGATATAGCTAATAAAACTATGCAAGGCATGGCAAACATTCTATCTACTGCTATCCAAATTCTCTCAAAGGATGTGAGAAATGGGATATCATAAAGCAGAGAGTCACAACAGTATATTAAAGTAATAATCATTACAATAGAGATTAAGATCTCTGTGTTTAATAATTTGTACCTCATAAAGTGTGTTATATGTTGTAACAGTCACTGTGTTTGTGTGCAGCATCAACCTCTCTCCAAGAAGCGTGAAAAGACTGTGAGTATGCATTATTTCAACCTTTCTCCTGGAAAAAATAGAAAAATATTAGGAAAATGTGAAGCAGTGAAACATCTATAAATAAATTCAAAAAACTCAAAGCCAAATACTTTGATTTTGTACTAAAAAATTCTCAAACTATTCTGTAAATATGAAGAAATAAATGTAATTTAAGATCTTTGTCAATATAAATTCAATGTCAATAAAAACGCAATGTAGTACACAAAAGTTCTCATAAAGTAATGTTGTATTTGAGATGGGCTTTTGTATAAAACTGATAGCATATCATTCTCACCTTCCATCATATTCACAGTGGAACAAGTCACATGAAACAGAAACCCTTTCTATCTTACTGAGGCTGAGAGAGTTCATAGGTTGGCTGAAATGTGGTCGCTGCAGAACTTAGCTTTTGTTTCTCTCAAGGACTCACAATCCTAGGTCATATCTTCTAACATGGATACTAATAAGTACAGATTTATTGATACTGCCATTCTTTTAAGAAACCATTTTGTCATGCAGCCAAACTAATGACATAACATATGCTATAATGTGATAATGTGAAAGAAATAAAATCCTGCAAAGTTATGAAATTCTAAGCAATTTCAGTCAAAGGATCAAAACCTACTCAAATCATAAGAAGTGGAGAATAAAGCAGCTCACATCAATGAATCGTATCTGAACCAAAATACTTATTTAAAATCTGGATATTAAATAAATATAGTATTTCTCATAAATTCCATCATGAAATTTATCTACTACTTAACTGAATCTGAGATAAAAAACCATTATGACAAAAAGATACTATATATTAAAGTCGCAGCAGAACATGAAGTAAGTTAAAGTCAATTGAACTTAAAAATAAGTAACATTTCTGCAAATATTATGCCTTGAAAAGCTAACAATTTATTTTTTCATTATTACTGAGGAAAATAACACAGGTTTAAATTGTACAGATTAATTTGAGAACTTCTGAAATAAACACTTTCAAATAGCCATATATGAGAGTGGTAGCATCTTACTGTGTGGTCTTCCGTGCACAAGAGTTCATGAGCTTTATATGAGAAAAACTACAGGTATTGATCCCTGTGAGCTATGATGTAGCACACAGAAGTGGGAATTTTAAGGAAGGTTTAACTTGGAAGGTCTAAATATGCAGATATCAAAAAGTAACGGGCTATGATTTTACTCGTGTAGAAAGAATCTAAGATGGCAGAAAAGGAAAAGAATGTGATATTGCCAGCTGTTAAAGTTAGGAGTAGTCTATCATCACAGATCACAAAATAAAATCAATTAAAATATTGAGGCTCTCATCTAACCTATTACTGGTCACTTCTCCTAAGAATCAATTCACTCCACTATATAGTTTAATCTATGGTGAATATGTATGAACCGCAGCAGCAGTTCCATTCAAAACCAAACAACCCATGTGTTTGTTACTAATTTCATAGATCACATAATGACATCTCTTCATGCAACTCTCTTTAATGTGTTAAATCACAGTGTGTGACTTCTGTACTGTGAAACAGAAATGTAAGTGCTTTATAATCCTGTGCAGATTATAATTTTATCAGCACTTAGAATTTCCTGTAGTTCACTACAAATTTGTAAAATCATGCATATGCACACCTGTATGTGCAGATATAGACACACCTCACAAGCACTAGCTATGAGATATGAAAATGAGGAGCTGTTTTTACTTGCTGAAATCTACATAAAATGATGTTGGATTTTTTTTTTTTTAATTTCCAGAGTTATACAGAATATTAAAGTGCATTTCAATGACTTCAGTTGCATGAAAACTGCAATCTATTTTTTTCTAGATGTTTTCATACAACAGTGGAAAACAACAGAGATATAACCATAATTACAAGCAGATGAAATTTCAGCTTCTGAACAATCTCACTTTTATTGTTCTGTATTGTTCCACTGACAGAGTATGGTACCCAATTTCTGGATAAGCCATAAATATTTCAAACAAATGCACTTATTTGGACAAAATCAGGCTTCTGCACAGGTCAAACTTTCACCTGGCTTGTCTTACTTAATCCAACTTTGTGCTGGTTTGAAAATTACCAAATTTTCACATATTACTTGTGGTGCTTTTATGCTGAAAAAGTACTTTAATTTGAAGCTGGAGGTAGCTTTCCTAGCAGACATCCTGTGTCAGTGTGTGGACTCTACAGGTGATTGGTGGGCAGAGTCCATAAGGAGAAGGTACTTCTTCCTTCTTCTATTCCTTCTCTTCTTGTTGCCATCTTTCTTGTCTTTGGCTACAACATGTCTTCAGAGACACAGAGCTCCTCTAGAAGAGAGAGAGCTCCCCCACCTAAGGGTGGAAGAGAAAATCTCAGCCCAGCTGAGATTTTGCTGTGGGGGTAGCCACAGCCCTCTTTTGCATGGGAACTCGAACACAGAAAGGCGGAAGAGACAAGCCATTTGTACCTGCAAACCCCCGCTTGTGGGATGAACCTGCAGCCCTCCCCTCTTTCACTGAGGGCTCAGATACAGAAAAGCCACACCAGCTTGTTCCTGTCCTTGGCAGTGGTCCAAAGCAAGGCAACTCCTCCAGAGCTGCACTACAGCAAACAACTTTGAAGATGCCGGACAGAGGTGAGCTCTTAACCCTCTACCTCCCTTGGTGCCTGACCATAGGGGAGAAGAAAGGGAGGCTCTGCATAAGGCCTGTAGAAAGCCCTTGGATGAAAAGCCTGTACGCCATGTTTTACCATGCTGGTTGTCTCCATCAGGCTGGCAAAGATCCTATATACTCTGCCACTGAGAGAGACTGAGAGAAGCCTCTACTAAGAGAGAGAAAGAGAGATCACAAGTACTGATCTCCTAAGCTTTTGGCAAACAGAGTGAGAGTTTGGAATCTTGTATCCTCCACATTTGATGCTGCTATAGACTCAAAGAAGAGCCCCGAACCGACAGGAGCTAGAAGTATGCTGGAGACATCACAGAGTGCTGCAAGAGGATTGGGAAAAGGAACTTTTCCGCAAGCACCAAATGTATATTGTGTGCTGCATTCCTGCCGCCCCTGCCCACCCCCCCTTTCTGTTCTGGAAAGTGGGGTGCGAGTGCGTGTGTGTGTGAGTGTTGGTGGCTGTTGGTGCACACTCTCTTGCCCTCGAGCTCTCATCTTAGGCCAAAACCCACTGTGCTAGCTGTCTCCCATCTCTCTCAGAGTGTGTGTAAAGGCATTGTGATACAGTTTCTGTTTTACCTTTTTGATTCTTTTACTTATTTGGGGATTTTTTCCTTTTCTTCTTGATGATAGGTTCAATAAACTGTTTCTTAGCAAAGTTGCCTCATTGCCTGTTGAACTCTAGGTGAGAGCTGGTTGTTGTACTAGAATTACAGGCACCGACCCAAACTGATTTAGACCCTCCTGCTAAACCATTACAAACTTCTATCAATAAGAATGATTTTTGGTAAGTGATATCTGAAAAGCCCTTGGAGATTCTTGAGTGGAATATCAATTTGCTGTATTAACTCCCTGAATAGCATTTAGCTTGCTGGATCTGAAAAGAAAACTTTCATTTGGGAGCATATTCTCAGCTAACCATCTATCAATTATACAGTAATAATTTATTGATCTTACTGAGAAAAGCATGTCTAGCAATAGTGCACTCTGGCTGGACTCCTGACTCCTTTCCCTTTTAAGCAAGTTTTACAAGAAGTCTCTTGTGAAGCACACAGCTAATTTTTATAATGCCATCTCCCACTGGAATTGGATTTTGGGTTAACTCCAGCAGAAAGCTAACCACCACATGTAGAAATAGAAAGGTGACTGCAGCAGGTTGTACCGCACTGCATGCTTGTCAGGATTTTAATACCAAAATACAGATAATGAGACTAAGTACATCTAATTTGTGACATCTTTCAAGAATTTGAAGACATGAATTTGAGCATATCATATATTTGGCAACCACTGTATCTTTTCACATGTCATAGCAGTAACAATCTGGCTGGAAAATTAATTTTACCCCAATGTATAAAGGTAACAAGAGTGTGAAATCATTAATCAGAAAACGTCACAATTGCATTTTAAGTAGTTTCTAAAGGCTGTTGAAGAATATTATGAAAAAAAGAAGAGAAATTGTGAACTTAAATACAGTGCTATAAAAAAATTTAGAAGTACACTTACTTGTGACCCAAGTGTTTAAGGAAATATCCAAGAACCTTCAAAGCTTGCACCCATATACTTTCACTTTTGGAAGCCAATAACTTATAAATTACTCTAAAAAAGAAAAATTCAACAATTCTTTCAGTTTATTACTAAGCATCATATATATAGATGTGTATATGCATGTCACTGAATAAGTATATTTCTTCTTAAACAATCTTAAAATAATAGCACTTTACATGAAATGGAAGGATATCCTGAAAGCACCAGGCACAGCATAAGTGTTTCGTGATTAATTATGTCACAGAGCAGCTTTTGGCTCAGTTCAAGGTTTAGAAACAGAAATTAACAAACTTATACAACAGAAAAATCAAAATATAGTCAGAGCATTTATAGTTTAAGAGAAGGGATGCAAGCTAGAACACATAAGGTTCCATCCTTGAGTTACTTAGAATACCCAGATGCTACTTAAAATTTTCTTTAATTCTTAAAAACACAGCTCAATATCATTTCTACACAGAATAGGGGACCTGTATGTAATCATGGCTTGTTTATATAAGTATTATTTTTCAAAAAAATGGCAGTATGTAATACAAATTCTTAGATACACCTATGATGTCACATCTTCATTCCATCAAAATTTGAAATATAAACCAAGTGAACCCTCTTGTTTTAAGCCCTGGATAAAAAAAGCCTCAAAAATAACTGATTTCATTTATTACATATCTAATTAATAATGATTGGCCTAACCACAAATGTTATTTGTTCAGAAAGGAAACCATTTTTGATTTGAAGGCCCAGGTGACAGCAATTATTACCCTTTCCCTGGACTGTTCTTATGCCAAATTAGGCCTAAGAAAACAAAACAAATACCACTTTTCTGGGAATTACTAGTTATTAATTTTGCTGTCAAGCAGATAAACATATGAAATCTACAGATAGCTTTTTAATCTTTTCAGATTTGAGAGGTTTCTCTCGTCTTCCTGTTCTTCCCTTCAGTCTGTTAAACATCTGAAGACAGAATATTCAAAATTACTGAGATAGATAAGTAGGTTTTTGATGCATCTGGTTAATGATATATTACATATGGCAGATACAACAGTGCACTTACCTTCAAATTCCAAAATGATAACCTTAGCCAGAAACATTTTCCTCCAAGCCATCAAAAACACTGGTTTTAACAACAAGCATAACCTAAAGTTAATAAAATTGTCGTTTCGAGGTTCAACAAGCATGACCTTAACGTGAAAGAGAATCAATCCGGATAGCAATTAAACTGAAACTACTTTTAAGTCATTTTCTCACTTCACTGTCTTACCGTATCCCATTTCTCTGATCAAAGGCAGGTATCATGGATGCTGGATGCTCGGACATTAGTGCCACTAGCAGCTGTAGCACATCATGAATATTTTCATCCTGTATGACAAGCATCAGCGTTACTCAACAAACTAACTTCAGCAGCAGACTTCCCATACAGTTGGTACAATTGCTTACAGTAAAAGAAAGGTAATTGCAGAAATGTACCTCATGCATTGTTAGTAAGTAATTTAATATGCTCTGCAGTTCATCTTCTTTTACTCCTCGATCCTAAGAAAAACAAAACCAAAACCAAACACAAAAAAGGAACATTATTGAGAGAAAACATATTCTTATATTTTACATTTGACTTGGAATGCTTGATTAAAACAAAATAACCCTGCAATCTTTTTTTACCTAAACTGAACAGAATAAATGCACTCATTTCAGTGCTTTTCCTTTTTCACATTGACAATTCAAAACAGCAAGAATTCAGCCTTCTATTCCTGCTAGAAAGGATTTTTATGGCATGGGCGCTCAGATCTTATAAATTAGTAGTGCCACTCCTCTAATCCCTGGGGAGGAAACAGGAATATCAGGAGGAATCATATAATCATTAGGGGTCGGAAGGCACCTCAAAAGATCATCTAGTCCAATCCCCCTGCCACAGCAGGATCACCTAGAACACATTCAGGCGGGTCTGGAACGTCTCCAGAGAAGGAGATTCTACAACCCCACCGGGAAGCCTTGTTACCCTCCCTGTGAAGGAGTTCCTTCTCATATTCAAATGGAACCTCCTTTGTTTCAGCTTGCACCCATTGCCCCTTGTCCTATCACCAAATGACCTTGAGAAGAACCTGGCTCTATCCTCCTGATACCCACCCCTCATATATTTATAGACATTAATGAGGTCACCCCTCAGTTTCCTCTTCTCCAAGCTAAACAGACCCAGCTCCCTCAGCCTTTCCTCATAAGGGAAGTGTTCTACTTCATTCATCATCTTAGTTTCTCTATGCTGGATACCCTCCAGCCAGAAAAGAAAATACTGGTTCTTAGTGCCTGCTCAAATCACAGATTATAGCCCTACAAACTTAATAACTGCCTTTATCTTTTCATTTAACCAATCAAGCAACTATCTACGTGATTCTGTAGTATCATATACTATTTCTGCAGGGATACTTGAAAAAATCATGTATGGCATAATTTGGTTAGGTTAATAAAAGTAATATCATTGTTTACTATTTTTATTTTGATTTGAAGCATGTGTATGAACATAAAATTACACAGAAACAGATACAATACCTGACAGATATTATGTATTTTCTACTACAAAAGGTCCTAATACACGTACATAGCATATATCAATGTTTTCCATCTGGAATAGACTGCTTTACCTTTAATATAAGTTGTTTCAAAAACAGAAGCATAAATGCCCTTAGTGATATGATTTCTTTCTGTGAAGGCCGAGGACCATCTGGAAGAAGCAAAATGCACCACTTTAAAACATAAACTAATGACTGAAGCTTCTTGAAATCACAGTTTGTGCAACAAGTTTAGCATTCTACACATTATGTAATTCGCAAATTGTATCAATTGTAAGCTTTCAGAATCACATTTCACAGCACCAACATTCATACATGTAAGTGATGTTTGGAAAAAAGAATTCCATATAAATACCATTTTTACAAAAAAAACCCCACCACAAAAATGCAGGGAGATGAAAGGTAGTAATCAGGTCTAGACAAGGCTTCCTTTACGTATACCTTCTGTAGATGATGTGAGCTGGGAGTTTACTCCCAATATAATCAACTACTCTTTATTGAGTAGATCTACTCAACTGACCCAATGTCAGTGGATAAAAAAATATTGAGTTAAGTCCACAGAAAACAAGGGGAGTTCATACATCTAATACAAGCAACACTAGGCACACATAAGCTTAAAAGGGTCTGAATGAAAAGATGAATGTCACCTAAAATATGTGATAACAACTTCGAATAACTAAGCCACTATTTAAAATATTATCTGATTGAAAAACAACAGAAAAGGATCAATGCAACTTTAGTGGCAGTCATTACCTGTAGCAGAAACTGAAGCTATTTAACCAGAGACAAACTCCAATCTAAAGAAAATACTACATTTAAAAAGAATGGAATAAAAATCTGTAATCCATAACACTTTAAACAATTGTGCTTGTGGGAATACATTAGGAAAAAAAAAGTATCTGAAAAAAATGAAACAGGGCCTGAACAACTGCATTCGCTTGAAGGTTGCTCCATTTTCTTTTCCATCCTCCCCTTTCATAAATAGTTAAGGCTGAACTGGAAATTCTTCTGTTAAGTCCCTGTTCTGTTCTGTTAAGACAATGCATGTCAGACCATCTTAAATTTTGCACAATGAAAATAAAAGCAGCTTAATTTATTGTCATCAACTGTTTCATATTATGCTGATAAACACTTATTGAAGCTTTATAATACTCATCCATTTTTTAGTCTTCAACATCACTCTTCTAAGTGAACAAATTGTTGTACATACAGTAACTCAACTTTGCAAGAAAGGCCAAACTGAAGGGGATTTGATATTTTAGAGTAGCAGGAACAAAATTAGTGCGTGATCATCTCTACTTTTCTTCCCTATTTAGGAAAGCAGAAGAAAAAACTGAGTTCTTTCCAGAAATAAGTAAATAAATTTCAACCTCTGCCCATTACCATGTGTAAAACCATTAAGGATATTGTTTTAAGAGGTCTACCATATAGGCTTTAAAAATAAAGGAGGATTTTTATATCAAAAACCATATCTTTGTGAAAACAGAAAGATTTTTTTTGGTACTTAGCTGCATCTGCATTAACTTATGCCTGTGTTTTTGTGTGCTTCTGGCCAGCAGCTATTTTTTCCCCTAATTCAAATGCAGATTCAACTCCTCTAAATGCATAACAGAAGAGTGTTTCTTTTTTCCTCCTACACCTTACTGCGATTCAGTATCAGATAATGTCTGAAAACCAGCTCCAATAACTGAGGCATTTTGTTTTCTTTCTGAAAGGCCATAATTATGGAAACAGAGAACAGAACACCAAGGTGATGGGGAACTCTGCAAAACATTTCTGCCACAGAAAGTTTTAAAGGCGAATTAAAAGAAAAATATCCCAAATTAACTGGGAACCTGTTCAAAGGTACCAGAGTTTCATAGGTCTAATTCACCTACCAACTATTTTCTCTGAAAATGTTTTTCAGCATACTAAAGACAACAAAGAAGTTTTTGCTTATGGGTTATCTGTCAAGCAGGCACAACACTGGTTTTGGTGTCAGTCCTCCAATATTATTCATTTGGTTGTGTCTTGAAGCTTCACTTCATTAGAAGAAGAAAAAAGGGATAGCCTCTACCCTAAAAGACTTTGAAACTTTGAAAGAGGACTGTAGGGAAAATTAAGAGATGCTACAGGATCTTGAGGCTCTGCAACCAGTATACAGCAGTAGAATGAAGGAAGAGCTGCAGCAATAGTAATGTGCCATTCATCTTGCACGAACAGAATGGAACAAATTTATCTGATGAGATGTTAAGCTACATAAACCAGAGTTTCAACTATAGTTGTCATGCCATCACAGTTTTTAGTTTCATTACTAGTTGAAGATCTATTTTAGAAAAATGCATTATTGACTAAACAATGCTATATTTTATGCTATTATTAAAAAATACACATATAACTGAGGTAAAGAGAGACCAGTAGATCTTGTTTTGCAAACACCGAAAGGTAGTTTTCTTTACTGTCTGTTAATCTTCAGCATTGAATCCGTGTCACTATCACTCAGATGCTGTTAAAGCACTAAAAAGAAACCCAAACCAAAACAACAAAAATAATCCTTTTAAGATCTGATACAGCAACCACAAATCACCACAAATACAAAATAGCAGCATTCTTTTAACTGGCTTCCCTTTATCCCACTCCAGGGTGAGTCACTAATCCATTTCCTGGTTTTAGATTCTTTATGTATGTATTCATTGCAGATA
Organism: Upupa epops; assembly: GCA_013397515.1. NCBI lineage: Eukaryota > Metazoa > Chordata > Aves > Bucerotiformes > Upupidae > Upupa > Upupa epops. The sequence continues at coordinate 67,662 of VZRI01004011.1, read as the reverse complement.
GCACAACATTTGCCTCAGACTTTTTAAAAATATACACTCACAATGAGAGTTAGCCAAATTCATCCAGATAAAAGTAAAGCAAAACAAAAAACAACACAAACCCACATATCCGATTCATAAATGCAGCACAGAGCAATTATAGGGGTGTAAAAGTGAACTAATTAAGATAGAAGAATAAAGTACAATCAGCACTGGTGTAAAAACCTGACTGGCATCTATTTCTAATCCTCACTTTGGAAATAAAACATACTATCAGTTCTACAGGTAACTAAATGCAGACGTTCCACCTGGCATTTTTTAAGGCAAAACCCATGACTTTTCTAGTCCTTAAATGAATAAAACATGATACAGACAGCAGAATCTGATCTCCACATTCATAAATAACATTGCATGTTATGTGTATCATAGAATACACTTTTTACTGTTGCAAGCTAATGCTAATGGATATCCACTCTAAGCTAGCTCTGTAGATAACTGCAACTTTTTATATCCACAAAAAGAATAACGACTTTTATTTTCTCCTTGTAAGGATTTTCATAATTCCTACTTCTCTACTTCATGGTTAAAAATATTGAACATTATAAATTTGTAGAAAACTCTATTTAACACAAGTTACCTTAGATATTAACAAGTATTCATTCTCTAGCAGGACACAAGATATAAAAGACTCATAAAGGTCTGTTCAGACTAAGAGCTTGGGAAGAACACAGGAAACACTAGTAGAGAAGAAGAAACACTAGACTAATGAGTTACACTGCTCAATAGACTCATACAACAATAAAGTTGCAAGAATTTCATAGGGCTGCTCCACCACACTGTCTAAAACTGCTATTCATCACAATACATTTCTAGCCTACATTTCAACAAATGCTGGAACTGTTAATCTCTTAGAATTACTAGAACCGGTGAAGTTGTGCATTGCTGAATACAGAGATGGAAAAAAACAACCCACTAAGATTGTAACTATAGTCACTTATAATATCTGGAAACTAGAAGCCTGAATCAGCCAGAACTGCTTACCAGATTGCTAGACAGCACACTTAATGTTAAAGGAAAGAGCATCTGGTGAATAAAAGCAATATACAATTCAGGGGATTAAACATTTTGAAAAGTTTTCAGAATGTTTATCAGTTGAAAGCAATGTGAATTTGATAATAAACTAATATGAAATTAAGTTAATAGGAAATTACATTTAGCCAGCAATCACTTCAGCAATTATATTTTCACAGTCATTTGCTTGTAAATCACTACAGTTATTATAGCTGTATTAGAAGCAGATGTAATAGCAAAACCAGTCCTAGTGCTGATTTACTTAGAGAAAATGCAATAGCTATGCTGGATTTGCACATCCATTGCTATGATACTGATCTTTCTTGCTGATAAACCACCTTCTTTTACTCAACATAAGGAAACCCATTTTTACAGAGGAAAAGAGTACTATGGAACACTTTCCTAGAGTTCTATCAATTACATTGGACTTTCCGATCTAAGCAATAGGTAGGAAGGAAGAGAATAAGGAAGAAATAATAAAGTTGAGATAAACAACTTTCTTTTTAAGGTTAATCTCTAAATCTAACTAAAAAAAACCAAAAACCCAAACCCCAAAAAACCCAAAAAGAAAAATCAGGTATACAAGATAATAATATTTTGAAAAAATGCCTGCCATCTCAGTTTATCTAAAGACCTCCTAACTCCTCAGTAGTTACAAAACTTGTTTTCATTCTGCTGCATCAAACAAACAGTTACCTGGCTACCTTTCAGGGACCTACCTGCCTTCCTGAGAAAAATACTATAAATGAGACTGCACTATATTATTAAAACAAGTAAGAATGAAAGAAAAGTTAGGGAAGTAAATCAGCCATATGTATGCCAATTTAGAATTTTATCATTTTGTGCCCTTGTGTACCCCATGCCTGCTGTTCAGATTTCGAGGAATACATTATCTTTTTTCTTTTTTTTTTTTTTTTTGTGTGTGTAGTGTTCAACTAACATTACACACACAAACACTCCGAAAATACAGCTGAGTGCAGAGATGCAGATCTGGGCAAGATAAAAAGAAGTCATGCTTCCTACAAAAGAAGTATTATACTTTATCCACAGAAGAGTGAGCCTAGCCAAAGGGAAATCTGTAATATGCAATAATTTTTCAAAGTGCTGATAGGTAGTTAAGTATTATGACAGATAAACAACAAACTAGAACACCCCCCTGCCCCCAATACACCCCAAAACAAATTACAGAAATAGCAAGACATTAATGTCAAATCAGTTGACAGTTTTCCTGGTCTTTCTCCAGGTATAAAACACCTGGAGAATTCATCTCCCAACAGCTAGACTTTCAACAGTCAGAACTACAATATATGTATTATGAGCTGATTAGTTGAGGTTTTAGTATCCTAGTTCCTCACTGAGCTCAAATATATTTAACTTGTCTAGTGGTAACTGTACCTATACAACACAGCAGTGGAACCCTTAATCCAGTGAAGCTCTTACAGCATAAAGCTAGATAAAGCCAGTTCCAGGGTAGGACTCAACTCACCCTAATTTCAAATTTTCAGATTTTCAGTTGACAACACATGAGAGCTGCCTCTACCTTCCACTAAAGTCAATGGAGACCTAATGAACATAGCAAATGGTCTAGGAAGGAGTCTGCCTTTCAAGTGACATAGTTCAAGAGGTTCTGCAAACTAGGCGTAGGGCGCAGGTCCCTACAGAAACTTTTCAGTGTGATTTGACATGCCATAAGGTATACAAAGTATCTGCATAAAACATTTAGATTTGCACAGGAGACTTGCATCTTCTGAAAGACAGTTGGGAAGTTCCACAGAGACTAAAACGTTCAAAACCCATATTCAGCCAACTAATTCCTTCATTCCACTGTCTATAATCAAGACACCTAACTCATACGGAGACACCTTCACTGTAGGTACCAAAACTTAACCTAGTTTGGCAGAGAGAACCCAGAATTGCTGTAACTGGAAAATACATGTTAGCACTGATAAGAATTTTCAGGTAATTAAGAAACCAATTTGCATAACCTGGTAGTACAACATTTTCATTTGAATGAATAGAAAACTATGTGACTTTTGTTTTAAAACAAGTTTTACTAATTTTATTTATATCTTTAGTGTTATACTATGAGAGAAGTATAAATTAGATCCTAGCTCCCATGGCATTCCTTTCTGTGAACTTCAACAAGTTTAGGATACCTAAGGAAGGTAAGAACTATTCTTTCTACTTTTTCTTGTAAAAAAAATATGGGAGAACAAATCTATGCATACAGCTCACTTACAAATGAATAATTATTAAATCACTTTTATGATTCTATAGCTCACATTCTTAAATACTTGTATACTTGACAGCACTGCAACATTACTCAGTTTCTCAGCATGACAGTAACAGTTACATATAATTAAAGATAACTAATAAGTTCCTCTATATCAATTAATGTTCTAAGATACTTTCAGTCAAATCCTCCCTGCTTTACACAACTAGTCAGCTAAATATAATGACATTACAGTTGGAGTCTATAGGCTTAGAATGATTTGATGCTCTGGTTAATACACATCTGTTACATGCAGTGTTTATTTGTTATGTATTCTTGCATTTTGGTTTTGCTGTCATTCAATGCCTCCTGAGCTCAGGTAAGACAGTAGCTATAAGCAAAGTTCAATCTATCTGTATTTTTTAATGACAGAGAAAAAATATTATTAATCAAAACCAGAGATCTCTGCAATGAGACCTAGAAGTTTTCACTCTGTTTTCAAGGTCACTTAACATCACTAATCATTCAAACCTCACAAAACTCTCTTTGGCACATGGAATCTCATTCTTTCTTTGTTACAGAAGAAAATAAATAAATCAGCAGTTTCATTATGTTCTCTAGTGTGCCCATCTAAGTGTACAATATGCAGGTAAAGACCAGACTTGGAACCTTCTGAGAATACATATATACACCAAGATTTATCATCAGACATGCATGATACACATGGGAAATAATGTGCCATGCTGATGACCACTGGCACTGATTACTGCCATTTACTTACCTCCTTTCCTACAGAACTTTCACACGTTTACACCACAAACCTTCCTATATAAGATAATATTTTTTCTCTTATGCATTGTACTTACCTAATCCCTTTGGAGTAATGCCACTGCTATCAGCAGGATTAACCACCCAGTAGTAGTATTTCAATGTGTGCATTAACTGCAGTACTGTTCCTACTCTGCGTATAGTATTATAGATTGTAGCAGTTCCAATGAATTCAGCTGACAAATAGGTATACAAAGACAACTGCACCTGAAGAATGAAAGTTATCCGCATAAATGGAAGTTCTGTATTAGTAACCTTAATTTACAAGCATTTTTTGGATTTACTTCAGATACGATATAAAAACCTAAAGAAGTAGTTACAACTTCAGTTAAGGCAGGGACTGGACTGGAATGAGCTCCAGAGGTTCAAAACTAGATTTTCTGTGATTTAAGTCATGACAAACTTTTTTTTTAAACACAAGAAACACCTATTTTCACATTTTAGGTCAATGCCATTTTTCAATGTGGTCCACCTTCCTCAACTGTGACTAAAACAGGCAATTCATCATTACCACCGATGAACGATAACTTTTTATGGTTTTAGCAAACAAAATCACATCATTCAGAATGCAAAAAGACTTATGTGTATAAAAAAAGGATATCTGCCCTTTAGCTTAAAATTAAAAATATCTGCTTCTATGCTCAATCTTTAGGAAAACAAAAGGTCTAGAAAAATACTTTTAATACAATTAGCCAGATCATTGGTCAGAAATTTAACTGCTTTTAAGAGCTTATGAAAGACAGCAGAGAGTATATTTAATCAACCTGAAAAACCACTACAGCAAAGTATACACTTCAAGATCTAAAAAAACTTTGAAATCGCTATTATTTCAAAATAAAGACCTAAATAGCATGGTATACAAGAATACTTGTGTCCCCTTCACTGTAGGAGAGTTATTGTACATTCAAGTGTACAATTACCTTTGCAGGAGTATGTATCCAAATAGCAGGATTAAAAAGGATGTGATCACACAATTGCTTCAGTAGAGGTGCTCCATGAGACAATCCATCCAAATATTTTGCAAATGACAAAAATTGCTCCAGAACTGCTCTGGTTATATGAACTCTGGATGACTGGGGAAAAATAATTAGTAACAACAAAGATAAGGAAAAGTTGTCTTCTTTAGTAATACTTACAGCAGAAAATGAAATGATATTTTCACCAGGCTCAACTCTACTAAATACGTGCAATGTCGTATGCTTTTATTTGTTTGAATATAAACATAAGAAAAAAAATATAGCAACTTCTACTTGCTAATAATAGTCATGTTCTTTCTAATAACTGCATTTAACAGTTTAGAAATATTCAGTAATAAATTATGCTAAATACTTTTTTTTTAGCTTCTCTTATTTGGTTTGTACATTTAACATCATGGTGTCTTAAAAACTCGATCTATATCCTTAACTACTCTTTTGTTAATTATGTGAATTGCTAAAATTGGATGTCTCTCATAAACACACATTACTGGTAGACCTTTTGTTTCTTAAATGTAAGTAGGTATTCAAAAGAGTTGGATTTAAGGTTTCTATATATTTCAAGGGAGTCTTTCAGTTTCACAGTATAAAATCATCACTGGGACCTGCTCCTATTCAGTAACATGACATGTAGACTTCTTTACACGCTAAGAAAAGGAGCTAATAGGTAAAAAACACTTTCCCTTGTCCTCTTTACAAAATGCTGCATTTACTTTTAAGGCTTTAAATACAGCCTGGGAATATGCAGATTTGTTATTTTTAGAGGTCAGGTCTATTTGTCAGTAATACCACTGCTTTGATGCTGAGTTGTCCTTGGCTTGTACATTACAACTCTCAATGCGTAGTCTGCAACCAATAAAAACAAAAATTTTCTTTTGAAAATAAAAAAGTCTTTTGTCCTCTGGGAAGCATTTGATCTCATATAAATGAACAACAGATCATTCACAAATCATAAAACTGAACCCAGCTCAGAAACAATAGGACTTTTGCCTGCCATATGTGTTAACATAACTAAGCATACACTGAAAAAATACAATGCATTCCTTGTAAAATGTTGCTGAGGAGAATACAGCATCAAAACCCCCCAAAACTAGCATATGTTGTAAGCATTATGTTGTGACAGTAATCAATCAAAATCCTTAAAACATTCACATGCTCTATGTTTAATGCTTGTAGCAGGTACTAATTACAATAGCATGTGAGCCATTTTTTTAACTTTATGTACAACATTCTAAATGGATGCGTGCAATGTGTACAAACCACAGCTCTATTCAAGTGAAAGAGACTCCGTGAGGGCTCACAAGTCTGCCTGTACATGGATCTAACAGTTTTGTGATTTTATTCTGGTTATGTTACAAGAAAACATACCACAGAAAAAAACCCCACCTTTGACTAGCTCTTCAACATTCTAAATCACAGTTGCTTAGTGAAGAAAATTCATGAGCACAGAAGGTATCACTTCAGTGCCAGTAAGAACGTGCAAGAATGTGTGCTACTATCTTAGTACAGCTGACAGTAGTTTTGTTACAAGTTTATTAAATCACATTTAACAGGGTTTATGAGGACTTTGGGCCAGGAGGCAGGTAATGCTCTGCACACAAGAATCTGAACTGAACCTCAGTTTTGTGAAAACTGCTCATCATGTCTGAAAATGAGAAAGTAAAGGAAATGCCTCTTGTGATTGTTTCCTTCAAAAATGAAATTATTTTACTTCTTTGAAGCACAAAGCAACTATTTTAACAGTTTCAGAGCTGAGCAGCAGAGGATTAACAATTTTTATTAACACAGAGAAAAAAAGAAACGTAAACCTCAGTTTTGACGTGTCTGAGACACACTTGTACAAACTGGGAACAGATACATGAAACTAAATGAAAGTTTGGGGGACAGAGAGTGGAGAAACATAAGTGACAGTACATTAAAACGATTCAAAACCAGATTTAAGTGAAAGATTAAATCAGGTAAAGCACATCTGCTCCAGAAAATTGATTCTGTGAATATTGACAGGTAAAAGAATAAGGAAGATTAAAAGACTTACAAGTATTACAAATGAATAAATACCTTCTCTCACGAATATATTCTTTTCACCAGTCCTTTTGAGTGAGGAGATGAAAAAATATCACAATAACCATAGAAATATTAGGAACATAAGAAACCCTTCAAACATACCTTTTCAAGGAGGTAGCCAATGACTAGAAAGCCTTTTCCACCAAGCATTTGTTCTTGCATGGCTACCGAACTCTTAAGAAGATCAACCAAGAAAGCCAACAGGGTAGCACTGCATGTAAAGAACAAACATTTTTTCAGACTAATAATGAAGAAAAATAAATTTGGTACATTTCTAATATTTACCAGTTACTAAGTGAACAGGATTACAGGATTAAAGTGATTCCTTGTTAGAATACATGTCTATCAATAAATTTGCCATGATTGTTCACAAATTACAATAGAATTGATGATTTTGTCAGCTCTCCTGATTTTACCAGGACTATCCCACCTTTTAAATACACGTTCCTGCAGCTTGCAGTTATGGCCCAAAGTTTTGCAGTTGGAAGAACACACAGTGAGCGGGATTCCTGCTGGCAGTGCCAGAATGATGCAGGCATGGACCATGTCAACCATTTTAACATTCAGACTAATTATGCTAAACAACACAATTTGCACCCACGAGGTATCACTTCATTCCAAACTTTTAAATCCATAGAGCTACTACTATCACAGAAATGAGACATAAAATTGCTGAACATGCACATGGACAACAATGCCCACCACAAACCACACTGGAACAGCAGGATAGCAAACTTCCCTCGTACTTTCTCTACACCAAACATGACAATAACACCTAGGCCTGACATAATAATGGTTGAGAATGACTTTCACGCAGTTGGGAAGGTAGAGATAGACTCCAGAGGGCACAAGCAAATCACTCTCCTCAGCCCATGTGAGCCCTATCTCTAAGTGAAGTGTTCAGAAAGCACAAAGGAGGGTAAAAAGTGTTCAGAAAATATTACAGGTTATAAACAGAAGAGATAAGAAAGACTTCAGGAGACAGACTCAGCAAGAAACTGAAACTATGTTATGAAAAGCAACAATGGAAATATATGACAGATATGGGGGGGAAAAAATCACAGTTGACTTTGGTGGTGACAGAAAAAAAATGATCTGTTGCTGCAAAATACAGAGGGAAGGGAGAAAGAAAAATAAACCATATCAACCATGTTTATGACAGAAAGGAAATATTTAACATTATTTTTCAAACATCACAAAAAAATAGATTGTATTGTACTGTCTATACATTGCATACATAAAGTACAATTATCTGTAACCATGAAAATTCTCACGCAGGTGGTGGGGACAGTCAAAGGTGAAAACTGTAGTTTTTGCAACTATCAAAAAGTAAAGAAAGTGTCCAACCCACATTTTATAAATTACAACTGTACTGAAAACATTTAGTTGGCTGAAAGTTCATTTGCTCTCCAAATACAATCTTTTACTTTGAAATAAATGTTGAGATTGGTTAATCCATGCCAGCATCAAAACATAATCAATGTGCTGAGTAAAACAAGATTTATTCTATTTGGTGAGCAAGGCTACCATGCAAAAAGTACACAGTGTAGGCAAAGTACATGCTGTGAACATGAAATAGTGCCTTGTCCTGCTTTGTTATCAAATGGTCACAATAATCAGTCTAAAATCACATACAGAATGTTCCACATAGTGCCAGCAGTAAAAGAACACAGATAATATCCATTTACAGTTCTCCAAGGCTTTTATCAAAACAGCCTGTCAAGCTGTCAAATCAATTGCAAACCAGGTTATGTGCATCAAGTTTTTCTTACCCTGACTTTAAGTTTCTGTTGTATTTGCCATCTAAAATAAGATAAACTTTTTTACTACATGTCAAGCCAAAAGAAGCTTATAAAAAGGATTGAAAGCTTATAATTAGAATAATTTTTTTCTATTTAATGGAATAGGTCAAAGAATATTCCATATAGATGCAACTTGTAATGCATAAAGAAAGAAACACATATCTGCAGGATTAAAACCTAAATGACAATAATATTTACTATTCATTTAATATTGAAAATTTAAAAGTTATTCTTAGAATGGATTTAAAAGGTTGTACCAGGAACCAGACTTAAAAGGTTCTACTTCCACACCTGTTTATCAAAAGTCCTTTCCTTTATGTTGCAGTGTATTTGTCTATCCTAGTATTAATACAGCTCCTATCAAATTCCTAGAAATTGATAGGATTCTGAATACAATTTGTAAAACACACTTCACACTAACAACTAACTGATATCTAATGCTAATATGCACTAACTTTCGCCCCTTTTAATGTATATGTAGCATACAACTCAGAAACAATCATGGACAGTTAGTATTTAATTATGCCATAAATCAAACCATTTTTATGCAGTAAAGATCAAATCAATAAAGTTTATTAATTCAGATGTGGTTAGAGTCCAAACATAACTTTCTGGATATTAATCATTAAGCATAGTGTGGCTGAAGTAATCAGTCCTGCCTGTCCACATGAGCTCTGCACAGAGCTATAACTACCAATGGTTCCAGTTCCAGGGAAACATATTAATTCAGTCAATATCTTTGTGAATGAGTTATGCCTTTTCATTAAGTCCAAAATGGCTTTTAATGTCATTGAACCGGATACAGAAAGACACCACAAGGCATCCCTGCAGAGTCAGCACTGGTCTGCAAGCAGGAAAACTAACTCCAATCCTTTTGCATTACCCAAGATTGCCACCATAAATAATAGCCTTGATTGTGCTATAAACTAATTCAAATCTTGGGACAGCACGTGTGAATGCATCATTACACTTCACACCCCTAAGCACATCAAAATTCCAAATACCAGAAACAGCAGCCGCTACGGTGAGCCACCTGGCAGTCACACAGAGTCACAATGAAGTTTGAGGTGGATACTACATAGGGCCACAATATTAATAAAAATTAGCACCATAATTAAACATAACTACCAGCATGTCCACATCATTATGCAGGAAATGAATTAAGTTTCTGCAATATTTTAACAGATAGAAGTGTAAAATCAACTGGGAGGTATTTTTAAATTCTCACTACCTGTACAGTACTGAAGCTATTACTATCCAAAGATGACCAGAGACAAGCAGAAAACCAATTACATGTTTAGTCTGATTTTTTTCCCCCACAAATATTGCTAACATTTGTTACAGGTGAAACATCTTTTTTGGAGGAGGAAGGACAGAATGAGGACAGCACTAAATAACAGCTGTTGCGCAAAATGCTGTTTTTACATGTTATGTTCTCTATCTTATGCAGTTGATGCTAAAGAGCATTCAGTCTGCTTGAAAAGACATTTTAACAATTCTCAGATAAGCTTTCCCAATCCCTTCAAAAATTCTCTTTCCCCACACATTCAGATTGTCCTCAAGCAAACCCTGTGTGTGCATGTATAGATAAAAATCCATACTGACATAACGGATTTTTTCTCCTCAATACTACATTGTAATATTTTAGTCTTCCAGATTGCTAACTACCTATTTTAGAGGATTGTGTCCAGAACTTTTAACATATTTCTAAGGATAGTTAATTTATGTAGTCATCTTAGCAGTTGAGAAGAAACAAAATCTGAAGATTTTAAATACAAAAATGCTTATCAGGGGAACCATTACCAGTGTTATGCTTTTTAAAAGGTTGCTGTTGACATGGGTGAAATAGTATTGATTAGAAGATTGGCTTTTAAAATTTTTCAAATGGAATCTAACAAACTTACCAGTAACTAAAATGCATCAGACTGCTGCAGGGCTCACATTAAATTGCAAATTTCTGTGCACTGCCATGCAAAATTTCTCTCCATTCTTGCCTATTTTCAAATCCCCTAGACACAAAGGCAAATATAAAGGATACTTCAGCCCATTCCTACATCTCTGCTGCTCCACACCCTGCCTACAACAGTTCAGCTTCTCTGCAGTATGCAGCGAAGATATGCACAGAAAATGGAAGTCGATATGCCAACCAACACTAAATAACACTACGATTTCTACTGAAAACATAACTATACTTAGGAAAAAAACTCCCCAGTAGTTCCACATTACTAAGAAGCAGAAATGAAAAGTTGTAAGCCAAAACATGAAAATGCTGTATTTCCAATGGCTATGATACTGGTTATTTTATAATTAGTGTGTTGTAGAGACAGAAAATCTCTGAAATACTAAGTAAAAACGTCAAATATTTATTAGATGATCTTTTGATCCTAACATTCTGTAATTCTGTAATTTTTTTTTTCCACGTCAAAACATAAATGTCCCTTGCAAAGACTTCAAAATGCATTTATCTTTTTATAAATACAATGAGCACAGAATTCATATTCACAGCATCCACTGTCTGACTGGAAGGTGTTCTTAACATTTTCCTTTCTTTATTTGTGAAGTCCCTATCTTTATAGTTCAGGCAATTATTCCTACAATGTGCACTGTGAAGCTACAAATATCACCTAGCTCTAAATATATAGATATAATATAAATTACTACTATGCTTCAACAGATCATCATTATTTTTCAGAATTACAATGTTTCAGCATCTAAGCCTTCATGCAACAGTCACACAATAGTTCTTTAAAAAGCCCTGAAACATCAGATATTCTCAAAACCATAGGACATTTCCAACTTCATTAAAACCAAGAATAATTACAGACACAAATAAATATATATGTTCAATGACCATTTACAACTATAGAAATTTTAAATAACCTTTTCACAAAAGAACCTCAATGGATATCCCAGACTTACTAAATCATTACACTATTACAATCAATAAGTAAGAAAGAGCCACCTGTGTTGGATTCTAACTGCCAGGGTTCGAATTAAGTAAACAATTACTGGTTTGTGGAAATAAAATACAGGACAATTGAAAGAAACTACTCTTATTAAATTAACTGATAGCTGGCTCTTATGTTATTGGTGGCCAGTCTCCTGAATCTGTAGTGTGCCCAGGTGGCCAAGAAAGCTAACAACATCTTGGTTTATATCAGAACTAGTGTGACCAGCAGGAGCAGGGAAGTGATCATCCCTCTGTACTCAGCAAAGGTGAGGCTGCATCTCAAATGTTGTGTTCAGTTCTGAACCACTCAATACAAGAAGTGCACTGAAGTAAGTGCTTGAGCATGTCTGGAGAAGGGCAACTAAACTTGTGAAGGGTCTAGAGTACAAATCCAGTGAGGAACAGCTGAGGGTGCTGGGACTGTTTTGTTTGACGAGGGGAAGGCTTTCCCATGCTGTAGAACTATGTGAAAGGAGGCTGTAGAGAGGCAGGTCTTGGTCACTTCTGCCAAGTAACAAGTGAAAAGACAGGAGGAAAAGGCACCAAAGTAAGTTTAGGTTAGATGTTAGGAAAAAATTCTTTATGGAAAGAGTCATCAGGCATTGGAACAGGCTACCTAGGTTGCTGGTTGAATCAGTATCCCTGGATGTGTTTAAAAGTTGTGTAGATGTGAAGCTTAGGGACATGGTTTAGTGGTGGGCTTGGCAGTCATAAAGGTCTTTTCCAACCAAAAAGATTCTGTGATTCTGTGAAATGAGGTTCTTCAGTTATCTTATTAGGAACATCAGTCATATATTCATGGATTGTGCATTACCAGGTTATCTGGATTATGCTTTACAAAAGGCACTTTTAAAGTAGAACTGTAGGTATAAAAACCTCAGTTTGTTGATTAGCAACAGATGACTTAACCTGAAAAGACCACGTAAAGGAGAATGATGTGGATATTTATTCTGTATGATTGCCTTTGGACAACCAGATTCTTTAAAAACTATTAATTAAAACACAAAACTTTTTATATAACTTTAAAAACATTTCCATATCTCCAAAATAAGAAAAAAAAAAAGTTAGTGTGCTGCCTGTTAATATAACTTTTGAAAATTAATCTTAGCATAAACAGATTGAGAAAAATAGACCAAAATGTCCTGTTTTGTTTTTAAACTAAAAATACTCTAAAATTCTTGCCCTTCAATCTAAAATGCAATACTAGCCATACTGAGATTATTATAACGATGACTGCTCTTTGCCACCTGTCCATTACATCTCATTGTTAGCCAACAGTTTTTAATCACTTTGTCTAATTTATTAAGTAATTTTTTTACTTCATCGGGATATTTACTATGTATTTTGTAGTATGGACTTAGAAATCCTCATGAGAAGCATTACCAATATATTAGTAATGGATTTTGATGCACAGAAGATGTGTAAAGATCTCCACTTCCTTACTTTGCTCTGTTAGGAAGAAAATCAAAGCTCAAACACTAAGCATTCCAGAAACTGTTTTGACTGCACTTACAATACACATTGGGAATACAAAAAAGGATTTTCATCAAGGTATATTCACTGCTAGCACATGAAATCAAACACTTGTGCATTATTTAATGCAGTCAACTGCTCTGCTGCTACATTACAGATTACTCATGTTCTTTCATTCACATTTATGCTGTCATAACCACTGAGGGCTGTGTGCCACAAAGGCAAGACGGGCTCCCCTAACGAGGTTGGAAACAAGACAAACTCCAAGCAGAAGAGATGCAGACAGATGGTGGACATAGAGAGGAACTTTCATTAAAGAGGGTATATTTAAATTAGATATAAGGAAGGAGTTAATTTTGTGAGTGGTGGCACTGGATTGGGTTGCCCAATGAAGCTGTGAATGCACCATTGCTAGAAGTGTTCAAGGCCAGGCTGGACAGGGCTTTGAGAAACCTGCTCTAGTGGGAGGTATCCCTACCCATGGCAGGGGCATTGGAAGTAGATGATCTTTAAGATGATCTTTAAGATCCCTTCCAACTCATTCCATGGGTCTATGATTCTAAGTTCCAACTACTGACAGCTACCATTTTCTTTCCATAAGTTTCCCATTAGGGAAACTCCTTCTTTCTTTCCCCTTTTCAACTTCTTTTTCCATAACATATGATGAGGACAATGAGAGAAGACTACTAAATGCATTTCAATCAAATTGATACTATAAGACACAAGTCAGATGAACAGGTGTTGTGTTGGACAACCAGATAGGCATTACATACCTCCACTTATGGACACAGCATTTTGGGATACAGACTTCTGTCACAAGTTAACCAGCCTTAATAGTTTCTGGATCTTCTGGCCTATATAGGCCATATGGAGGTGTCATACTTTACGAGTTTACAAAGGATTTCTACCACATGATACAGTTGCATTTTTATTATAAATTATTGTCCAAGTAAGTCACATTTCAACTGTCAGTTTGGGAATAGTCCAGCATAACTGATTTTATCTGAGCACAGCAAGGTTATAGGAGAGATGTGAAAATTCACATATGATAGTCAGCTTGTTCTCTTTGAAATGCATGAAGAGAACATTATCAGCATCCAGCTTTACAAAGAATAAATTGTAGACTGCCACCTTGGATTTCCATCAGAAGCACAAAGGTAAATGCAATGACCTCAGAAAGGATGACTTTCATACCTACTCTGAAGTTTAAATACCTTCATTCTGAGCTTGTGGCAAACAAGATAACTCTTGAAAGAAAGTAGAAGATGACAGATAAGTAGGATACTACTTGGCATGCATCTTCTCTGTCATAATCTTACAGATAAATTCAGTTAATGTCAGTACTGAAAATTAGAAACTCATATCATATTAAACTAATAAAAATATTAGTACATCAAACTGCATTTCCTGTCAGGCTGTCCTATTTGCTATCTGTGGAAACTACTAGGAAAATGGCCTATTTCCTATCAAAGTATTAATAAAATGTAGGTGTAGCAACAATAATAGTTACAGAACCCCCAAAGTCACCATTTGAATATAAAAAATACTTTAAAAAATGACCACAATAAATTTATTGATCCAAGCAAAACAAATAAACCATTTACAGGAAAAGGTGCAGAACAGGAATTACTGTTGTCCCCCCGCCAATGTTTGTATTTCACTGACTTACAATAGGTAGGCAATATTTCTGTAGCAGGGCTATGTACATAAAAGAGTGAATATAAGATCAGTAATAAAAAGAGGCCTATATTTACTAATTTTAGGTAGGTGTGTATGTATATCTCACCTTTAGGAAAGTTAAGGTGGGCCTAGGCACTGCAATTACTCAGTAAGATCAACAGTAAAATCATTTTTATAGTATTATTTGATAACCATATGATCCAGCAAATTCATTTAGTTACTTGTAGAATAATAATATAAAATAATTATTGAAATGACTGCATCCTTTCAGGCAAGCAAGTACAGCTCCTTCTACTTTCTAGTATTAAAAAAAATAAGTCCAAATCAACAATCACATCTGAATTAACACTTGCAATTTATTCTGCAGAGACGGGATCAATGCCAAAGTCTCAGACTCAGCTCAGTAACTGCATTTTGGGAAGGAAAGAAAGAAAGAAATAACAGCCTAAAAACCTGCTCACAGCTCAACTAACTGCAGCAATGTCCTGTACCTTTAAATTAAACTTTATGAATGTTCTCACTCACTGGAAAGATCACACACTTGGGAAAAGCTAGTCTTGTCTTGACTTAGCAAACCTATGTTTTGTTAGCTTTCTATTTTTAAGCAGGCCTAGTTACTCCTTTCTTATTTGTTACAGAATCAGTTCATTAGTGAATTTAACACACATTTTATTCATACATGTGGGCACATACACACAATTGTCCTTAAATTGCTTACTGCTGTGCCAGGAATGAAAAACATACAGGGATTTTTTTTTTTTTTAAATTTGTCTGAAATTATGACTGCTTTTTCCATTCCCCATACTGCTGGAAAATATTCTACAGAAAATATCCTGTATGAATCAACACACAACCAGCTTTTCTGTCTTTAAATTTGAATGAAATAATTTGACCTGCTATACTGTGTGAAAGCAGGATTGTTATTTTTAAGACTATGGTATTACTTGTATATATTATCATAATATGCATTACATTTTTACACTGCAGAAAGAAATAAAAAGCCAGATATATGGAATTTCCAATGGGTAAAACCAGGTGACTGAAGAAACTTTAACAAAGCTATTAATTTCTTAAATTACATTGAGACAAAAGATCTTTCATGGAAGATTATACTAATGTGTCATTTTCAGTCAAATTTTTTCAAAAGTGTTATCAATTTTAATAGTATTTAATTATTGCTTCATTACAAATTTATTACTTAACTACACATTAGGAAACATCTAGAATAATTAATAGGAGAGTAATCTAAGCAGGAAAACAAGCCATGGGCTCTGAATTACACACCTGTAATATGAATTTATTAAAAGAGAATTATCAGCTTATGTTGGTCCCCAACAGTTTTCTATCAGGTTCTGCTAACCATCCTGGGTACTTTTAAAGTGTTAACTTCAAAGACGTAGGCCTCACAGTGTCCTGACAAATTCAGACATGTTGTGTCAGCCCTGCAATAGAAGCCTGCCCTGACAAACAAGTGACAGGAGACCATCTTTGTAAAAATGTCTGAAGCTGAGCTAGGTTTGAAGAAGTCAGCACAGATACCAACAGACTCCTAATCTTTAAGATGAAGGCTACACATCCTTGCAGGCTACACATTACACATTCCTCATACTTTGCAGGCTTTTCAGTCTAGTCTTTCTCATACTTGGAGAGCTCAAACGTCCTTGTTTAAATTTCTCTTGTTGTGTTCCCAGTCACCATTACAATTGTAACATGACCACAAAAGGACACTGAGGTGCTGGAGCAGCTCCAAAGAAGAGCAACGAGGCTGGTGAAAGATTTGTAAAACATTCTCTATGAGGAGAGACTGAAGGAGCTGGGGCTGTTTAATCTGGGGAAAAGGAGGCTGAGGGGAGACCTTACTGCTCTCTACAAATACCTGAAAGGAGGCATTTGTATCTCCTTTGGTCTCTTCTAACTAGTGACAGGATGCGGGAAATGGTCTCAAGTTTTGCCATGGACGGTTTAGGAAAAACTTCTTTACAGTAAGGGTTGTTAAGCACTGAAACAGGCTCCCCAGGAAGGTGGTTGAGTCACCATCCCTGAACGTGTTGAAAAATCATTTGGATGTGCTGTTTAGGGTTGTTAAAGATAGGGTAGTAGGGTTAGGGTGAGGTTCAACTCAATGACCTTGAAGATGTTCTCCAACCTTAGCAATTCTGAGCAAAAAACCTCAATGACTCATAGCTCAATGACTTTCTGACAATGTCTTACTGTGGAAAGAGATATCCTTCATTAGTTTTCAATGTTATTAAGTACAAATTAAAATGACACAGGCATTGAGAAAGTAAAAAACACTGCACTGTCAAGTAAAAGGACATTGGTTTTTTTACAAATTGCAAGTATTGTTACAAAATATTCCTTAAAGACTCTCAAACAATTTGAATTAATGATTTTATTCAATCAATCTTACAGCAGATCCATCTGGAATCTCATCAGACAGTTTGTTTATCTACAGTAAGAGATGTTTTAAAAAACAGTATTATTTTCAAAGAAATAAGGTTAAGAATTTTAAGGCACAGCATTTACAAATGAAACCAAATCAAACATTCTCACAACAGAACTGGAAATACTTGTAGCTTCATTTATTTTGCATGTTGCTTGAAAAAAGCTTACCAAACTGTTGTTTCCACCTGACTGTCATGCAGCTGTCGATTGTCTAACTGGGCAAACAGAGGAAAAAGAACCTGGATCCCTCCAATGGAATGAATTGCGCTGTGAATGGAGTGGGTTACAATAGCTTTCACATCCTAAATTAATAAAATAAATAAATAAAAAGGAGAACAATCAGTTGATCTCAGTAACAGTTTAACACTGAAATCAGACTTGTTTTAACAGTTTCATTATTTATGTTTCAATTTTAAACACTATAATTAAAGGGAAACATTACAGAGAAAAACTTCAGTATGATAATAAACTTGTCTTACTATATAAAATATACATCTCACAGACTCATAGAATTATAGAATAGTTTGTGTTGGAAGGGACCTTTAAAGATCACCTCATCCAACATTCCTGCAGTGAATTATACAGCTTGAAAGTAGAATCTGTTGTTTTTAAGGCTGTGTATTACTTCTAAATATTCTCAAGACATACATTAACCTTTCTCATTGCATAAAAAAATAAAATCCAGCAGCCATTGTAGCTACATATATTGGTGTTACCCATGGGTGAAAACAGATGACATGGAGAAATAACCAAGGTGAACTTTTTTTCCCCTCTAAAAAACACACAAGGAAAGTTCAAGTTATAGTTATGTTAAGACCTGAAGTAATATAAAATAACAACCTTTCCATGAAAAGGCACATAAATCCTCTTATTATCCAAACAATGCCGAATTAACAGTAATCACAGAACATTAATTCAGTAGCACCGACCTGAAGCATAAGAGCATGGGGGGAGTGTACAAAAATGGAAGGATTTTCCTTTGGTGAGGATTCAAGGCAAAGCTGAGCATCAGTAGCCTTCGCGTTGTAAGTAAAAGCAATGCTACTTGCAAGCTTCCCATCATACAACACTTGCTTATGGTGCTCAGCTAGATGAATGTCACTCTCAGATTTGAATTTGAATGTGCTCTGACAAAAAAAGAAAACATAAGTCTTAACAATGTAAGCATCCTACAGAAAATCTAGCAAATGTGCAGAAAATATACTGCACTTGAGAGAGAATATATCTTCTCCATTCAGTGTCTGTAAACAAATTTCAGAAGTAACTGAAATAAATGTGTCACAGTAAACAGCTATAATGTTAAAATAAAAAATTGAGCATAGGACACATTACAAATAAAGAACAAATTAAATGCCTCGTATTTTCATTTATATAAGCTTACTCACATTAGAATATCATTTTGGTTAAAAGAATGGTCATTTTTAAGCACCATCAAAATCCGTGCTCCAGTAATATCAGGTGTATATCTAAACAGGCTGCTTACAACAAAGCCCCACAAATTTATGAATCCATATTCCAAATTAATCATTCTCAAACACAACGCTTGTACAAAGGAAGACTGAAAATGTCTTAAACATGCCGTGATTCATCTCAGGTCTAAATTTAGGTTTTCTGGCAACACTGACAAATCAATCAAACAGAAGAAGATAGATTACTGCTTTTCTGCAAAGTGCTGTCAGATTTACTTGGTGCATAACTACTTTTGTATGTAACAACCACTTGACAGTGTTAAAAAGGCAAATAGTAGTAATATGCGTGATGTACTGAAACAAGTAAAGCCAATTTGTTAAAATGACCACTGTTTAATTAATAATATGTATATAAAAATATATTTTTAAAATCTCTATTAAGTTTTAAATAGTTTATTGCTGAGGTTAATTATGAAGAATTTTGCTTTTTTTAATTGCATATAGTCATCACAATTTACTTCATTCCTTTGGTCCTACAAAATATTTCCTTCCTTCCTAGCACAGAATATGGAATCTGATGTCATGAAACTATTGGAAACCAGTATTTTGGTTATTCAGTCTAAAAGAATTAAAATAGGCAACATTTAGGCTATCACCTGCTCTTTCCAAACAAATGACAAGCTCCTATGGAGCAGACTCTTAAATCCCATCAAGCTTTTGCAGAGTTTTGAAGGCTGTTGGAATGCTTGTTGGCTTACAGCCAAATGATGGAAAGCACATCTGCTCAAGTGACTGACACATGGCAATATAAGGTCTTGTGACAAGCACCCATTTGTATGTGAGCGTAAGATTGATGTAGACTGAATAGACTGAGCACCTGTCTGAAGCTGCTGGAGATCGCTTGGAGCAGATCTGTCAATCAGCCCTGTCCCACGCTTAGTAACGTCAAGCAGAAGGGAGATGTGCAAATGTTGTGCTGAATGTGTGAGATGCAAACATGATAAAAGAGTATGCAATTAGGAAGGGCAAAAGCAAGTGAATGGGAAGTCAGTGGTTTCAACTACATTCATTAAAGAAGGCTAACATTCTCTTTAGTTGCATTAGGAACAATATTGCCTGCTGGTGGACAGAGATGATTCTTCCCTTCTGCTAAGCACTGGTGAGGCTACACCTGGAGTGCTGTATTTAGTTTGAGGCTCCTCAATACAAGAGAGGCATGGACATGCTAGAAATAGTCTAATGTAAAGGGCCATGAAGATTCATAAGGAGTTGGAACGTGACATAGGAGGAAATGCTAATTAAGCTGGGACTGCTCAGACTGGAAAACAGAAGACTTAGGGGGGGCTCTTATCTAGTTCTTTTCAGTGGTGCTCAGTGACAGTACCAGAGGCAATAGGCACAAACTCTGAATATTCACTATTGGGGATGCCTAGCAAGGTTGTGAAATCTACAGTTTGAAGATATTCAAAAGGTCCGGATGTGGTATTGAGAAACTGTGGCCTTGTTTGACCATGGGGTTAGATCAGATGACCTCCAGAAGTGCCTTATAACAGCCTGAACCTGAATCAAATTATTTTATTTGCCTTGGGGTTAGGACCCCATTTTTCAGGAAAACTCCCCGTGGTGCCCACTTACTGCTCTGTTCATACTGCAGAGCTGTTCAGAACTCAAGAAACTTCCTTTAGGCTAAAACTCAAATGTTCTCCAGCCAGTGGCAGTCATTTATCCCAAAAGTTCAGGCTACAACCAATTTTAAATAAAAGTCCCTAAATATTAACGCTGAATTTCATCCTTCAGCACCAAATGTTTTACTCTAGAAATGTATTTCTACTGCGTCACACTATTATACAGTAGCAGAAAACCCCAAAGAATTAGTACTGTGCTTAGAGATTAAGAGCTGGCTCTATGTTGATATTCTTGGCCTCATCTCAGTTATCAGGAAATGACTGCTATAGATTACAGATTTGTTGAGAGCATGGTGATGATGGTTTTCTTTTCCTCAAGAGGCCATTTTTAACTATACAGATAAAGTTGTGCATGTTGTGAAGAGAGAGAAATGTGATTTCATTGATTTCCAAAGATATCTGCATTCTCTTACTATACTTTGGTGTTTTATCACCTGAAAACACTTCTTTCCTTGAAAATATTTCATATCTCCAAGCTTTCTTAGATCCCAAAGCTCAGGATGTTTTACTTCTGCATAGTTTTTTATAATTTTGTTTTAAAGTTGTCAAAGTGTTTCACAGCACAAAATTTGTTGTGAAAATTACCATGAGATTTCACAACTTTCTAATCTGCTTAATTTAGAATCAGTTTTATAAACACATTTCAGCATTAATCTACCTTTTAGTTTTCTTTTCAATGTTTACTATGCTTCAAGAATTTATCAGGGATCACTATTTAGAATCATAGAACTTTGGAAGGGAACTTAGAGATCAATGACTACAGCCTCAAAAAATAAGATATGGATAAATTGTCACCATACATTCTTGGGAGAAAAACAAGAATTAAAGGGACATTCAATCATCAGTGCCTATCTAAAGTCAGCATAAATTGGAAACGTCTTCCTCCTACACTATATTTGATTATAACAGAATGGAAAGAGAGGCTAATAATTCTGACATGTGATACTCTTCTTATTGCTAACATTGGTCCACAAAAAGAACAAATACATTTAATTTACACACACTGCAATGGGGGCCTTGGGAAAATGCAAGCACAGGGGCACAGGAGGGGCTGTCAAGCATATGAGCTGACTACAAATGCTTATTTACTGTTCACTGAAGGAATGTGATTCAGAACTGGTACAAGCAGAATGAGTATATAAAGAAAGCAAAAAAGAGTAGTAGATTTAACATATTCTATATAAGGTAAAAATACATACAGGATCCATAAGGAATGGATAAAGACTAGTTGTTGCTTATACAAGAATGGGAGAGGGAAAAGAGAGAGCTAGGAATTACTCCTGCACTGTCTTCTCCAGTAAGGGAAACTGATTGATCAGGACCACTACTGAAACACAAGCTCTCCTCTTCCATTTAGCAACAGGAGTGTTGCTTTATGATTTACAATTCCCCCCAGTTTGGTACTGTAGGTCCTCAATTATATATATTACCTTGCACTATATAATCAACAAATTTGAATTTTCAAGAATATTTGATGCATGGTTTTCTGTGTGTACATGATTGCATTTTTAGTTCAGTCCTTGTACTTTACACTGCTGCAGCAGTGATAAAGAGAAAAATTCAGCAAGATAGGGAATAATCTGGTAACTGGTTTTGAAATGCATATGGAAGGGTTCAGAGAAGTGATGCAGACATGACAGGGCTATTAGGACAGGACTATGTTGAAACATCCCTTTATAAAGGGCACCAAACGCTGCTATCAGATGCATCTCTCCCTCCCACAATTAACTTCTGTGCCTCTCCATTCTGTTTTTATCAGCTCCTCAGGATAACAGCTGAAACGTTATCTCTTCCTTGCTGCCTGACAACAGTGATGAGTAGCAGAAAAAGCAGTGTTCTAATCTGATTATGAAGCAAAGCTATAAATTTCACATATGAACGTGTTTCACCTATGCTTTAAAGAAACAACTTGCATCACTCAATAATCAGGTGAAAATTAAGGTTAATTAGGATACTTTAAGAAACATTCTTACTTATTGAGAACAATTCACATGGCTCTATGTGACCCTAAAAGAAATATTTACAGATATGCACATCTTCCAACTAAACTGAATCCAGTCACTTTCTTTTCTACAGTTTAAGTTTTTTAAGATTTGTTTTTACCTTATATCCAGGTCCTAACTGATGTATTGCGAAAATCTGTGCTGGGTTGAGAGCTTCAGTGAATACATAGACCGCTCCAAGCTGGCCACAGAACACTCTGTTAGCGTCAGCAGTCTCAGAAGAACCAAGAAAACATTTATCATAGCTCTGGATCAGAAAGAGGCAATGTTAATGAAGTTTAGTCATACAAACTATACAGCGAAATATCATTCATGTACAGCTAGTGAAGCCAAAAAATAAAAGTAGATTGTAATTAAGAATATAAATCAATCATTTATTACTTCATTTATTACTTCAGTACCTGATTCCCTTCATTTTGCCTATTGTGGCATTAATTGCTTTATGTCATTCTTACAATGCTGTTATGATTAGCTGCTAGGGTTTAGTTTGTATTAATTTCTCAAAATACAACAGAGAAAATTACAACGGTGCATTCAAGTACCAAATAACCTTCTTTACTGTCATCTAGGAAATATAAGAGCCTTTAAGTTTCTTGTAATTAAAATTAGAACTCCTACCACTAACACACCAGATGACATACTAAAATGCATTCTTTCATTGTTGTGCTAGCAAATCTAGATATCTCTAGAAGGAAGAGCCAAATATGAATATTTCTAGTTTGCAACTGATGTACTTCTTTCTCTAGAATCTCATCCTCTAATGATAGCTTTGACCTTAAACTCCTGTCTTCTTCCACACTCACAGGAGTTACTAGTTTTCATTCCTGGTACCATGCCATTAATGATCCCAAGATCTGACAGATGTGCTTCATTCTGTGCCTTGGTCCAAATCATCCTATTTTGTTTACATAAATAACTTAAACTCTTGGGACTTAAGGCTCTTGCTCTTCAGGACTTAACTTTGCCCTTAAGAGTCTTGATGCTTCTAAAGCTTTTCATCACTTATATCAACTTTTACAGTCTTTATACAGCTTCCTGATCCTATGACAGAAGTTGAAGTTCTCTGACAGATAACAGGGCATCAACAAGTTTATCTTCATCTAGCTGTCTAAAAAAAAAAATAGTCCCCTAAACCTCATATTCTACACCTCAAAGAGAAATTTTATGCTTTTTCTCATGTTACCTCCAATAACTGGGGACAATTCCTAACCAAACAGCTGTAATAGCCAAAACTCATCCACTTTAATTTCAACCTTAAAGTGTTTTCAATACTTTGTAAATACTTATCCCTGTCATGTATTTCACTTCATCTTTATGACATAATCTCTAGCTATATTTACTCTTTGGAATATAAACTCAGTGGGTTATTTACTGCTACCTACTATACATTTTTTGTAGTGCCCTAACACAATGAATCTCAGCACTGCTGTGGTTTATATACTTCAGTAAATAGGAATCATGGAGGGAGAGCCAAAAATGACTCTATGGAAATCGTGTATCACAACAGAATCCACTATACCAGTCAGTTAACATTTCCACCCACACTCATATCTTACCTCTAACACCCTTACATTCAGACTGAATACTGTGCAACATTTTTAATACATGGAGGTGAACTCAATAAAATGAAAAATACTGAAAAAGGTTTCAGTGATTTGAGGCCTACTAAGACAATACACAACCAAGAATGCCACTATGAAGCCTTAGTAACTACACTGTGTAATATCCTATATTTTGCTCTGGTAACACAGGCTACTCAGTTTTAGCTAAAGACCTAGAGAAAACAAAAAGAGTTGTTTTACATTTACTTTACAATGAAAATCATTGAGAAAGGAAAAAAAGTAAAATCTTACATCATTTGTGTTAACATGCCAGGCCATGTCACCATAGGATACCAGCTGACCATTTACGTAACATCGTATTTCACTGTTTCTCCATCGATTATAGATGTGCACAATGCTTATCATGTACCACTGGAAAAACACAGTAAATCAGCAATTAGTGCTATTTTGGTGCTATGAAACATATAGTTAATAAATGATATTAAAGATAAATGTAGTCTCATAAAGTTATACAAGCAGAGAAATACTTGCAAATTCAAAGAATTAAGTCAAGTCAGTTGAACATCAGGTCTAGCCAGCAGAACTGTGTCTAGAGGTGATGATGTATGCAACTGGATCCATTAGTAATATTAGTAGAGCCTTTGTCATGTATGACAAAGTTGGATACACTTCCATTCATGAATGTATCAATTAAAATACTACACTGTCCAGCACAAAGCACAGCTGAGGTCTGATAGGAAATGCAGTCCTACATGCATTTACCTTAACAAAATCATATCAGAAATCTCTGCTTTTTCATCATAGCTCTTTGTCAGAAATTATATTAAATACAAGTAAAAAATTCAGAACAGCAAATTTTACAGTCCAGTTTAAGATATCTTTGCTTTTTCACCAATTTTTTTGTCAATTATCATATCATAAACAATGCATTAAACATTCAGAAAAAGCTCACTGTAAATTGCTTCCAAGTATTTCAAATAATCTGACTGGAATAACTACGTGATGCTGAATAAGTTCAGTAAAAACTGAACCAAACCTTTGAATACATCTAACACCAGGAATTGAAAGGTAATCTACAAGGTCTGCAAATCTACTCCTAGTTAACTATAAGGTGTGTCTGTACAAATTATATGAAAACGGATGCTACAGAAAGTCAAAAATGGCTACAAAGATAATTAGATGAAGCTTCTGACACAAAAGGATTAGGTATGTGTCTCTATGGGAAAATACTCAGGGGGACTTGATCCATGTGTATGAATACCTGATGGGCAGACAGTAAAGAAGAGGATAAGTAAGATGAAACCAGAGACTTCTGGTGACAGGACGGGGGCAATGGGCACAAATCGTAGTACAGGCAAATTGGATTAAACACAAGTAGGAGGGGTGTACACAAGCAGTAAGAATAGTCAAGCACTAGTACAGGTTGCTTAAACGGACAGGACAGTCTCCTTGCTCAGAGATACTCAAACCTGACTGGACAACATCCAGAGCAACCTGATCCAGGTATCCATTCTTTGAACAGGGGGTGACACTATAAACTATCTCATATGTCCCTTTCCAATGGGGCATTGGTTCTGTGAAATTGGTTCTGTGAAAAAGTCAACTCATCTACTTTTAGACACTATTTCATATTTTAATAATTTGGATTAATAAATTACAATTGTCTTCCCTTTCTTAGTTTCAATTATTAACTTTTGATTTCTGTGTTTAACTAAGTCTCTTTTTTTCAAAGCAAGAAACTTCTACAGCCCTTGGGGAGCTAAGCTATTTTAATAAGTCACTTGATGGCTTTTTCCCTGAGCTGGATTAAGGAGGTACAGAGACAATTAATATAAAACTCTACTTCTCTGTTATCAGAGAAAATAAAAGCAAATTTTTTTCAACACATTCATCTTGAAATCACACAGAGCACAGAATACAACAAAAGAACCTATGCAGCAAAATATATTTTAACCGTAATCATTGCAGCAGCCCTTGATCCGAGGTATATCCTGTTACATACCCATAATGTTTATCTATAAGGACATGCAATTTTCCACATATGTTTCCTGTTCTTTAAAAATATTTTTTTCATTTTTCACTTCTTAAAACCTACGGTTAATAGAAGGGTTCCCCACTAATCTTACAACACTACATAATAGTATCTCACATTTTAGACTATGCTAGATTAAGGATGTACTACTACAGCTTTGGGTTCTGAAATCACATGCGGATAGTCTTATATATTTCTTTTCCCAAGCAACTATGAGCAAAGTTTTTTGTAGGACATTTGGCAAATTCCACATTCAAATTTTATTGGAACTTGGGGTGCCTACTGGAAAGGTCTGGAAATTAATCACCATTTATTTCTATATATATAGAAATACTGACATTTCAATCTGAGACACTTCCTCTGACTCATCCCCCTTGATTCATCTTGTAGTAAACAATGATTCAAATAATTCAATTAGCTTTTTTGTTGTGATACTGTAACTCCCATTAACTCTTAGTCATCTAATTGCCTCTTTGGATTGGAAAAAAAAAATCTTACAAGTTTACATATAATTTGCTGTAACTTATACTTTTCTAAGTATTTTTCATTTTGATACAACTTCCATTTTCTGAACAACTTCTATTTGCTTACAATGGTCTCTACTTTGCTATTTACCTGCATTACAGTACATTATGAGGAGCTTTTACACTTCCTATTGTACATTTTTGACTAATAGTGTACTTATCCTTAGCCTTTTCTATCTTCACATTTAGTGCTCTAGCACTATCAAGCACATACATCTTTTAATTTTTAGTTTATTTCTTATTTTTAAGAACAAATTACTTTTTTAAGTTTCTTTAAAATAGTAAATCCTACATATCCAAGATTATTCTCCATTCTTCAAGATAGATTCAATGAAAGTTTCAGAGTCTCTGGAAGTTTCAAAAATAATTAATTCCAATTGGTTCTGGTATTTAAAAGTTGAAACTCTTCTCAGTGAGATGCCATCCAGCTTATAGCAAGATAAGGCTAAGCTTATTTGTATTATATGCATTCTGAATCTTTAACCCAGTTCATCATGAAAGCTATTACCATGCTTACTATATATCTAAAAAAGTGAATCTGGATAGTAGGTTTCTCATACTTAGTTACTGATTTTTCATGTGCAGCAAGTCTGTTATTTATTGCTACAGTGCATGTATTTATCTTATTAGTTTTTAATACAGGACATCACTTGTCTATTGGCATGACTCAGTCAGTTGTAACTAAGTACAATTTGAAATGAGTGCCCATATATGGTCGTCAAAACAGCTTCTGATGCTTCTATTATGTCAATAACCTAATAGATACTTCAGTTCTCTTTTATGTTTTTAGATATGTGCATGCTCTTTGATGATGCTGTACATATTGATTTATTTCCTGTTCTATAGCTGAGGACATGATTTTCAGCACTTTACTACTACACAATGAAGCAAAACGAATTGTAAAATCTCACACACAATTTTTCTTCAACTTTTAAAAGTCAATGATACAATTTATTTTTAATTTCAATGTATAATCTTTGTCCCCTGTATTATTTTCTCAAAAATGCACCGATATTATGCCTCTGTTATAATAAGAGTTTTCTGTGGTAGTACCCAAAAGCACTTCGGATAAGAGCCTGTCAGTTTTTTATCGTGATGAAATATTGCAAACTTAATCACCCACTGCTGAGTAAGTCATATTTCTACTCCACAGCACAGTACAATCACAGACATGGGGAACATATATCTAACATATCCAAAACAAGGAACTTATTTCAATCTACTCTACAATTAGTTAAGGTGTTTAGGATTAGATACACCCCCCCAAAAAAGTTGTTTGCTCTTGCCTACAGAGCTGTCTTGTTCATACTATGACAAGGAATGACGCTGAGTCTGAAACTGGAGGGAATGAAAATTACTGAGCGCTGCTAATACACAAGACCTTGATTAAGAGTCTCAAGTAGCACTCACACTAGATACAACACTGCCAAAGATAGGTTAGATCTATTTTGTGGTCAGTCTTTTATGCCGTATCCACATTTTTTATTTGAGCCTATGTAGACCAAATTCCTCCATGCATTTTTATAAACAATAGCTTTTATAGTGTTGTTACTATACATTAATTTAAATATGACACATGACCCAAAGGGTATGAAGCATGATATTTGAGCTATACAAAACTGTCATGAAAGCTCTATTTAGATGTATCTCAGAAATTAGCAGATTATAATTTGAAATTGACATACATATAATGAGAATTTACTATTTTAAGTAGAACAGCAAGGGCTAAAATGTTCCAGGAATGGCATGGATGAAACTAGGTATTCATTATAAATATTATCAAAAGAATATCTTAAGGGATATCTAAAATATGAAAGACTGCTTCTTCATCAATAAGCAAAGAAATTATCAACCAGATGCCAAAACATAGTTAATAATGTAATACAACAGTTAATAATTTGTTCCTAGGTTGAGTGCTTTCCAGTAGCATCAGACATGCTACTTTAAAAGAAAACTGAACTGTCATCAAAACTCTTTTCTGGATATAGAATTGTATAGAATTGCAAAGCAGAATTGATTCATTTCAATGTATTCAGCAGAAATGTGTTTATAAGGCTGTATACATGCCTGAGTAATATGCCAGAAAATTACATTACTATGGTTAAAAAAACACTAATGACCTCAAAGCTACATGACCGAATTAGAATCAGTGATTTTGAATCACAAAGACATACCCAAAAAAATAGCAGAACATAAAGCTAATGAGTGAACAATAGCATTTCCTCCCTAGGAGAGCACTTTCTCAAAACAAAACAAGCTCTGAAATTCAATATACAAATTCAAAGGCCATAAAAAAGGAATGAGTTTAACAACAAAATATAAGCAAGGCTGCAATCAATGACGAACACATAAGGCTCACTGCACGGGAAAGTCAATGCTTCAGTCAGCTAACTGAAACATTGAAGCCAGCAGAATCATTGTTCTCCTAGGACTACTATGCATAGAATAGAAAGTAACAGTAATTTGATATAGAGAAATAATCAATATTTATGATGAAAAATGAGAAATCCAAAAGCACCACTGACACAGAAGAAAAGTTCAGATCCTTATATCCTCCAGCAATAGATAATGAAACTACAGCATTGTGAGCAAAACTGGCACCAAAGTTACCAAAAATAATGTCCACAAAGAGAATTATAGCCATTTAAAATTACAGTAGTAACTTAGAGTAGTATTTTACAGAGACTCAAAACTCTTCTCTGTCAATTAGCAACTTTAAAAGTAAGTTGATTTTACAGAAATGCTACTTTATAAATTATTACAGTTTTATTTAATTGATTATGGTCTGTAATTAACATAAAACTTTGCATGATCATTGAAGTAGATATTTTTAAACAAGTAATTATTAGTATCACCATGGCAATAAGGGATTTTAGCCTTTCTTCTAAGAATATTTTGTCACTTTTCTGTATTATTCTTTACCACCTTGCTTACCTTGCGTGGCTGAAAATCATACTTCACACAGTGCTGGAAACCTTTGCCTTTGGACTTCAATGACGTAACGATTAAGCAGTTGCCAACAAAATGAGCAGAATACCCAACACCTTTGCTTGTGCGGAAACTGGAAAGAAAGAATTATGAATTAAATCGGAAGAAGGGAAATTATTGTGTAATAAAAAGATTAAAATATTTCAATTTAAATTGCCATGAAAAATACATTAGTACCTGAAGCAATTAGTATATTTTTTTATCTTTACTCTGCACCATTTCTGTGGGAGGAGTGACTAACTTTCATCACTTATTTGATTCCAGGCTACATTCTAAACATCAGGGCTTTTTTACTTTATAAAAATCTCAGATGATAAATATTGTATCTTCAACGTTTTTATCTTAATTTCCAAATTCATCAGCATTTAAAGTAACACAGCTGAGTTAAGCTGTAAAGAAAAATCCATCATAGAACACATTTAAGGTGCTTTGAAGTTTTATGGGGTTCAGAGAATAATGCAGACAGTGTGGCATACAAATTTGGATTCAGTATAATTATAATGCACGAGAATTATTTCTTTTTCAAGACTTAAGGTTTAGTTAGGCTAACAATCTAAGAAGTTTTAATAATCTCAGTTTTGAATTTAAGGTTTCATTCATCAAATTGATGTAGGATTACAATTTTAACAAAGTTTAACTTTTAACAAGAAAGTCCAGGGTTCCAGTGACAAATAATGGAGAAAGGTCATTGTTTGCTTATATTTGAAACCAAAAGCATTGTAAATAGGAATTCTAGACTTCTAAAAAAGCACTTTGCAAAAGTATTTGATAGAAATTAACAAATGACATTACACAGAGTATTTTTAAAAAGTTAAGTCCATATCTATCACTATGTCACTTACTTCTGAAAAGCTAAGTACAATAAGGAGAAGTCTGCTATCATTTATATGGAGCAAACACCTTTTAGTACTTTTATTCTTTTTTAGCTCGTTTCCAATAAGGTTTATAAAATAATCAGTGCTGAAATACAAGATCTAAGCAGTGAAGTTCATCCACAAATTCTGAAACAAAGAATCACAGAATAGAATAGAACAGAATCACAGAGTAGAATAAACATGGTTGGATAGGACTGGGCACATGCATCTCTCACAACGTCAATGTTTTCTCAGCAGCAAAAGTTACCTTTACAAGCTAAAATGATTTTGCCTAACAGAATGCAATTCTGAAGGATATAGAGAAAGATTCACAGATTCACTACATTTTGGCATATGATTTGATTAGAGATGTCAAATAAAATGTGTTGATTAATTTTTAAATTACCAGTAGCCAATCATTGTGAATACCATAACATTTTCATGTGATAAAAATTTATAATAATTGTGTAAAATGCATCCTACTACTTTGAACAAGAGGCAGTAAGATTACATTACATGCTAAGAACATTATATATATATTTTATTTTTTTAAAAGTCATACTTCTTAATGAAATATCTGTAGTTTTAACATTTTTTCCCCCTCCCTAATCCAGCTTCCCCAAGTTACTGGGCAGTAGTTGAGAAACTGAGAATTCAAATGCATTCTTTGTTTATCTCAACAAAGTGGCCAAGAAGGCCAATGGCCTCCTGCAACACATCAAGAAAAGTGTGTCCAGTAGTTCGAGAGAGGTTCTTCTCCCCCTCTTCTCTACTGTAGTGAGGCCACATCTGGAGCACTCTGTCCAGTTCTGGGGTCCACAACCCAAGAGACAGAGAACTACTGGAAAGGGTCCAACAGACTGCGATGAGGATGATTAAGGAACTTGAATATCTATCTTATGAGGAAAAAACCTGAGAGACCTGGGGGTCTTTAGACTGGAGAAGACTGACAGGGATCTTCTTAATGTTTACAAATATGTAAAGGGTAGGAGTCAAGAAGCAGCCTGTCTTTTCTCAGTGGCTCCTGTGATAGGGTAAGGGACAATGAGTACAAACTAGAACACAGGAGGTTCCACCTCAACATCAGAAAAAAAATACTTTGAGGGTATTTAAGCAATGAGACAGGTTATCCAGGGAGGTTATGGAGTCTTCTCTGAAGACTTTCTAAACCCAGCTGGACTTGTTCCCATGTAGCCTGTCCAAGTTGAGACTGGTTTGGCAGAAAGGTTGGATTGCATGATCTCCAGAGGTCCCTTCTAACCCCTACCATTCTATGATTCCACGATTCTATGATTATGTTAATCTTAATACTTTATTTCTTGCCAAAGGTAAGGTAGGCTAGGACCGGTGCCTAGGAAGCTGCTCTTACCAATTACCCACACACCCAGATTTAGCCACATCCAAACATGAAACACACAGAAAAATGAGAGCAGTACTCTTAACACCCATATGGGTTTATGAGCCTTCAACTACTTCGCTAGCAGTTGGTATACAATTTGACTGCAGAGCACTCATAAAACCCTGATAGTTATGTTTTGTTTCAGCTAGCTTCTCAAAGCAGCTAGATGTTATTAGACTTCAACAGAAGGTATTCTTCCTTGCACTTGTAAAGCTGTTTAGTGATTCCAGTTTCCTTAGGTTAGGATTTTACGAGCAATTTAACAAATAGTACTGAGATGAAGAAGGTATTAATTCATTTCTGCCTCAGGGAAAGGTTTCCTTTCTACCAACTTTGGAATTCCGTTATATTCTTTTGCAAATATTCTGCATTATGTCTGTTATTATTAGCTCTAGAGAAGATCTAAAAAGTCTATGTGGCTTGCTTTGTGGCTTCTTTGATTGTTGACATTGGTTTGTTGGGTTTTTTCATGTCTCTGCATGCATTAGAAAAAGCATTGTGAGCAGGTTGAGGATAGTGGTCCTGCTCCCGTTCCCAAGAGCACAGAGACTGCACCTGGAGCATTGTGCCCATTTCTAGGCTGCGCAATACAAGGCAGATATGGACATACCAGACTGAGTCCAGCAAAAGACACTGACACGCTAGAGGCTGAGATATGGGACTGTTTAGCTGAGATAAGAAATGTATAAATACCTCATGGAGGGGGGGAGTAAAGAAGACTGAGACAGATTTCTCAGTGATATCCACTTAAGGACATGATGCAACAGACACAAACTGAAACTAATACATTTTTTCATTTTGAAGGTGAGGATTGGTACAGGTTTCCCAGTGAAACTCTGATATCTGCACTTGTCTAAACATAAAAAAAAAACCTGACTGGAAAGGTTTTGAAGAACCTGTTATAGCTGAAATTGTTTTCAGCACCTCTGCCTCAAATTAGAGTCCTCCTTCAAACTGTGCAACCTACTAAGCTATTGCTTTTTAAAAAAAATACTTTTAATAAGAAACTGAAGAAAGGATATTTATATTAAACATGTTTCACTTACAAGATCTTGCATACTCGCAAAGCACTTTGAAAGAAAACAAATCTTTGCTTTGGTATCTTCCTCTTGGTTGTGACTCAGTGTTTCATGTGGCAAAGTCTAGAATCTCAATACATAAGTTGAGATCGATGATCTAATTAGAATATTTTTTCTGTTTAATTATTAATTGAGGTATAACAAGAGTAAGTGTAGAGGCTTGAATCTGGGCAAGAACAACCCCAAGGACCATGACAGGTTGGGGACTCACCTGTTGGACAGTAGTGTAGGAGAAAGGGACCTGGGGATCCTAGTGGACAGCAAGATGATGAAGGAAGTAGAACAGCTCCCTTATGAGGAAAGACAGTGGGAGCTAGGTCTCTAAAGCTCGGAGAAGAGGAGGCTGAGGGGTGACCTCATTAATGTGTATAAATATGCAAGGGGTAGGTATCAGGAGGATGGAGCCAGGCTCTTCGCAAGATCATCTAGTGATAGGACTAGGGGCAATAGGTGCAAGCTGGAACATAGGAAGTTCCATATAAATATCAGAAGAAACTTCTTCATGGTGAGGGTAACACAACATTGAAGTCTCCGCTAGAGACATTCAAGACCTGCCTAGATGTGTTCCTGTGCACCTTGGTCTAGGTGATCCTGATGCGGCAGGGGGATTGGACGCAATGACCTTTTGAAGTCCCTTCCGATCCCTAATGATTCCATGATTTTAATTATGGCTTGGTTTAAGCCACCATACAAATGACTAGTGTTTGCTTTTTCATAATTTCCTCTTGAGGTTGGCATATTCAGTTTCTCTTAAGTGTATTACATGCACATTACATTTACACAGACTAATTCTGGCATTTGATTCTTGTGAGAATGACTTCTTGCATACTTCTGCTTCATTAGTCACACAGAATCACAGAATTATTGAGGCTGGAAAAGACCTCCAAGATCATCAAGTCCAGCCTGTGACCTATGATCACCACATCAGCTAGACCATGGCACTAAGGGCCATATCGGTCTTTTCTTAAACGCCTTCAGTGACAATGACCCCATTACTTCCCTGTGCAGCCCATTCCAATGTCTGATCACCCTTTCTGTGATGAAGTGCTTCCTAACATCTAACCTAAACTTCCATTAAAACTGCCATCAGAATCTTTTTCAGGACACAAGAGCCATCTGCAAGATTTTCTCTCCTTTGTAAAAACTTCAGCTGAAATGGAATTATTGCTTTTATTATTATTACTGAGGCTGGAAAAGACCTCTGAGAAACAAGCAGTTGCCGAAGTTTTATTTCTCACTCAGGATGAATAATCTCCTTTTACATATATTCCATAAGAAGATATAAGGCAATATAAGGAAGTGAGACACTGAACTATATACAGAAATTTGTTCAGGTTTGTGTGTGAGAGATGCCATTCACTCAAGATAGGTAAGCTCAAAGATTAGTTCAAGAGCCTGTGCATGCAGCAAAATGCCTGTGCATACTAGAGAGTTTATTCTGTATACGCTACAATAAGAGTTTAAACTCCGTAAGCTCTGGGGCTCTCCAAGCAGCAAGAACAAAATATAGAAGATATTATTTTGGCATGTTTTTGGGTTGTGAAAACAGAAAAAAACTGAAAACAAATAAAGAACACATCAACCATGGGGAAAGACAAACTCTTAGGAAAATATTGTAGGGTTTTTTTCTGCTAGATCCTTATTCTAATCAATGTAACATATTGTATTAAGTTACTCTTTAAAGGTAAGTGGTAGTCAGCAGATATTTTTTAAGCAAATATGGAAATTTTTACAGTTATAGCTAATAAGAATGTTAATTAAACAATATTTTTGGAGGATATGATGGTAAGGTAAGAACTAGAATTCTGAAGGAAGAAATTCAGGTTTATTTGATAACTCAAAAGACAGCTTTGTGGGGTTTATTCATTGACATGTTCCAAAAACCTGGCATCCTAATAAAGGAAAAATCTGTTTATTAAAGGCAGTTTTCTGAGTATATACAGCAGTTATTCTAAGCTATAACACTGCTGTCCTCCAAAGTGAATGTAGGCTAGAAAAACAATGTCTAAATCAATTGACTTAAAAATGTAATCAGAATTAAACTGACAAGCAAATATGAAGCACCCAAACATTGTAACTATCCAGGAAAGCTTAACACACAGAGTATTACAGACAAATCTGAAAAAAAAAGAAAAAGAAAAGCATGCTAACGCTTGCTAAAAAAATCTTAGAATTTAATAATCGTAATCACATCATTATGAACATCAGAATCACATTATAGCAAAAAACCATGGATTAAAAACACCCAAACACTTGAAGCTATTCTAACACAATGCCATTGCAGGCTTTATATTGTATTGGAATCAGAAATCATCATGATTAGGCTAATGGTCATCTACTACTAACCATAAGAAAAGCAACAGACATCGTGAGCTGTCGAACTTCAGGATATTCAGTAACAAATTCTGAAATCAAATAAACCTCCTAATTTTGCCAACTCTTAAATGTAAATTCTGGCTGAGAACCAAAATGATTATGCTCAGTTCTACAACAGTAAATGTTATTGTCCTTGACAGACTGAAAGAATAAAGTACAGATCATACTAATATACAAGAACATAGCTAACAGCTTGAAACATTCTCCATGGGAAAAGAACTGTAGCACTTAGCAGAAAATGAACACATGGAAAAGAATTATCCCAGATTGTAATTTAGGGAAAATGTATAGATTTTTTTTTTATTGAGATAAACCCTTATTATTTATAATCAGATATTTATTATATAATAGTATTAATCATGGTAGTTTTCCAAGTAAATACATGGTTAAGATTTTTAAGTATTGATCTTCAAGTACCTTCCTGAGACCACATCTACCATTCTCTACTCAGCTGACTACTAAAAACTTCGGCTCTTTAGACTACCTGGAATGACTACAAAGTAAGAAATGCTACTTCGTGTTATTTTGTGCTACTTCTCTTTTCCAAAGCTGATAAAACTCACTAGATCATGCTTAAGTCCAATGCTCATCTGCCCATGTGGCTGATGTACAGTCTTTATAAGAAAAGGTAGGCATACTAAATAGCAAATACATAAAAAATGAAGTGCTTAAGAAAAGATCAGCAGAAGGTTCCTTATATTCATCTTTTTCTTCAGCTAAGACAACCACATATGAGCAGATATAGAATTAGTTTCTGCAATGAAAAGCACTTATTTCATGTGTGAAATAAGTGACACCAGCAGAATGAACACTTTTACTGTTATATCGTAATTTCTAAATATCAGAGGAATTCATTAAGGATATAAATACAATTCATGTGCTTTTCACAACATTGAACCTAAGCAAACTAAAAATGTCTTTTCTGCCATTACTGTATTATGAAATATAGCTTCCATTTTGGGGAACAGGTAATCAATGAGACACTTTTATAGTTACAGATCTACTGTCTACTATCTCTAGATAATGTGCAAACGCTGCACTTCAAGTACAACAAATGTGTTTTGCAGTGATGGAGTCTAGAATTTTAACCACCAAACAGAAAATATAACAACATAAACAATTTCCGCAGGAATTTTAAAACACATGGCCACACTAGTCTTCATGGTTTACCTACACGGCATGTGTCTTTCATCCATGGATTTATAAATGACAAAAATTGACAGGAAACTTTATAAAAGTTTGTATACAGCAAGAAGTCATTAAAATCCACAGATTTTTTTTTTTTGGAGGAAAAGAATGTCAGAAACTGCAAAAAATGAGAAATTGACTGCTGGTAGGAAGTCAAAACAAACTGCAGCATTGTAGGTTACTTACCAATAGAGATAGGGCTTATCCTTATCTACATTGATATTGTTTAGTGGATCCATACGAAACCAGGTGTTCAGAGTAAACCCATTTTGATAAGGCCACTTAGCAATAGGAGGCAGTGCAATTGCCTGGGAAAAAAAAAAGGAAGAAAAAAACAGCAAGTCAAAAAATTACTGTATTGAAAAGCGCTGTTAAAAGCAATACCTTTCTAAAATCCTCTTATTCTAGATCTGCAGATCTACTTTAACTTTGAAATCTTAAAGAACATAACAAAACCCCTTTAAATCACGCTTCTGAATAAATGCACTTCTTAAAATCTATTTTAAAATACAAGTCTAAAAGATCAACTAAATTCTACCAATAGAAGAAATTACTTTAAAATTGTTACTAGGTAGTATTTAGAGGAAAAAAACCTGGAGAAAAATAATTCCACAGAAATGAAACTTTGAGGTTTAGTAAGTATATCAACAACAGACTTAAATGTTAAGATCATATTATTCTCAATAGAGATTCACTGTTTAAAGTATAGAAAATGTTCTCTGAGATCTAAGAGGACTATCAGGCACCGTGTTCTTACCAAAGCTACTATTGATACTACAAAGCAACAGGCACAGGTTGCTTAGAAATGGGTGAAGTCATCATCCCTGGAGATGCTCATCATCTGGCCATGACCCTCAGCAGCATGCTCTAGGCAGCGCTGCTTCAGCACAGTGGGGTTGTTTGCAATGAACTTCAGAGATTCCTTCAAAATTCAAACCTTCTGTGAATCTGTGTAATGCTTGTAAGTCACAATTGGAAATACCTTTGCAGGAGTGCTCACACCTTGTGATAGCACAATTCATGCTGAAGACTACAAAAAAATTGTCGCATACTCTGTCATTGCTTAAAATAAAAATGGATTTAATCTTTTGGCACTGTCTTACACAACATCCCCAGAGGAAAGCTTAAGACACATGTGTAAACTGAGTGGATTGTGAGGTAGTTGAGAAGTGGCTGAAGGATAGAATGTTGTGATCAGTGGCACAGGGTCTAATTGGAGGCTTGCAGCTAGTGGTGTTCCCCAGGAGTTAGCACTTGGTCAAGTGTTGTTCAATGTATTCATCAATGACCTAGACAATGGGACAGTGTACCCTCAGTAAGTTTGCTGGAAGGATTGGCTGGCAGCTGAATGACTGCACAGACAGAAACTATGCTGCCATTCAGCAAGCTCTGGACAGGCTGGAGAGCTGAGCAGAAAGGAACCTAGTGAAGTTCAACAAGGGCAAGTACAGAGTCCTGCATCCTGTAAAGAATAATCCAATGAATTAATAGGGGTTGTTGGTTGACCTGGTGGAAACCAGCAATGTGGAAAAGGTCTTGGCAGTCTTCGCAGATATTTATCTTGCCAAGTAAACATTATCCTGTTTCTATGTGTGATGTCATCACTGTACATCACACCTGAAATCCTGAATTTGCTGCCCGTAAACTAGGTCCTACCCAGGCTTGCTCTTTCTTTTACTGAAATGCTTCATCATTTGGGCCATTTTATAAGTAATTGGCCTTGCCTCACTTAGGAGGCTGACACCTCAGTAGAACTTCATAGTGTAATCCCTATGTGCACTACTCAAGAACTGTAAATTTGAAACTCTCATTGACCGACATAGAAGTACACAGTCAATGACAAGTGCTATGTGAAGCACGATCCTAAACAAGGGAAGAGAAATGCCTGTTGTTCACTTCAATTAAGCAGCTTTATGCTCCTCTAATTGATGCGCCTGCTCGAACAGAGGAATATTTGAAATTCTTCCCCTGCAAAACTGTATTTGAAGTTCTAACACAAAATGAAATGTAAGAGAGATGCTACATCAGGGTTTGCCTCTGAAGCCCAGAAATGTCAAAATGGCATGTATCATTACAGATGTTCGTACTCTGCAACAGATGTCTTGCTGCTGTTTGTCCTTTTAGGAGAGGTTAACTGTGGTTTTCATTTAGCAGTGGCAAATGAAACTCTCTTTTAAGCTCTGTAATTAGTTCCTTACGCAATCCACCCTATGTATTTTGCTGACACATCTGTTTGTGCAGCTGAATATCAAACTGGATGAATGAAGTGCTCTAGCTGAAAATAACACAGGTGAAAAACAGTGACTTTCAGCCAGTGTATTCCCTTGATGCCATTTCCCTGCCACACCAACAGCTGTATGCACAAAGAACAGGATTGGTGGTTTATGCTTAAAGAAGACTGTTGGTGCTATTGATGAAGTAGAAGAGCCCAGGATAAGCTCCTACCATCCTACAGTCTTTGACATGAAAAGACGGATTTCAGAATTATTTCCCCTCTAAAAGACTCCAAGTTCTACCATATTATCAAAAATACAGACTACTGTCGCCTGTTACTTATCCATGTGGGCATGAATGACACAGAAAACCAGGTGCTGAGCACAACCAAAGAGGACCCTAAAGCCCCACGTTAAAGGTAAAAAAAATGTATGTGCAAGTAATCATTTCCTCCATCTTACCAGCTGGAGCAAAGGAAGTGGCCAGAAATAGGTTCATAATGTACATCAGCTTCTGGCTACGTGGTTGATGTCTTTGTGAGGGTTTTTGTTTTTATGACAATGAGACATGCTTCAGTGATTGTAATGTGCTGGGAAGGGATGGAATACATCTGTCTGGAAAAGGTAAGGGAATATTTGATGACAGGCTGGCCAACTTCGTGAAATGAGCTTTAAACTGAAGGCTCTGGAGGTGGAGACCAAAATAGAAGTTCTTAGGCCAACCTGCCCACCTAGAGAATACATCTAGGAAAGAACGGAAGGCAAACCACCCTGGGGTTGTATATGACTACAGTATATCCTTCCTCTCCCCTCTAGGAAGACCTGCCTGGTCAATTAACTCTTTAAAATGGCTCTACATTAACACACACAGTATAGGGAACAAGCAGGAAGAGCTGTGTATGTGGTCGTAGGGCTATGATTTCCGTGTGATTACTGAGACAAGGTGGGATACCTTGGACAATTAAAAGACAATAACGTGAGGTAGTGGAGTGGCTGTATGTGAAAAAGCACCTAGAATATATTAAGCTCTGCCTAGAAGAGGATGAAGAACCAGTTGAGAGCTTATAGGTAAGAAATAAAACAAGGAGGCTAATATGTAACGCTGCCACCTGTCCAGGATGAGGGGGTGATGAGGCCTTCTACAGATAGCTGAAAGCAGCCTCACATACTCTGGTCCTCATAGGAGACTTTACACAACAAGGCACACTCAGTCCTGAAGGCTCCTGGAGTCCTATTTAGGATAACTTTATAATGTAAGTGGTGGAGGAGAGATGCACTGCTGGACTTTGTATTAACAAATTAAGGATGTATTGGTGATATGAAGGTTGGGGGCTGCCCTGGCTGCAGCAAACATGAAATGGTGGAGTTCACTACTCTGTAAGGAAGAAGTAAAGAAGCAAGGATTTCAATCCCGGACATCAGAAGAACTAAGTTTGATTTCTTTAAAGATCTACTTAATGGAATACCATGGGTGAGGGCTCTAGAGGACAAGGGTGTTCATGAGAACTAGTCAATATTCAAACACTATTTCCTCCAAGCTCAAGATTGGCTCATCCCCATAAGTGTGAGAGCAGACAGAGGAGGCAGAGGACCCACATGGATGAGTAAGGAGCTTGTGGGAAAACTCAGAAGGAAGAAGAAACGTACAAAATGTGGAAAACAAAACTTACCACTCGAGAGGAATCTAGGTGTGTTGTCAAAGAATGTAGGGATGCAACAAGAAGAGCTAAAGCTGTTCAGGAATTAATTCTGGCAAGGATTTCAATAGAAAAGGAAGACTAGAGAAAATGTAGGCTCACTGATGAATGACATGGGCACCCTAGTGGCAGAAGACATAGAGAAGGCAGAGTTACTGAATACCTTATTTGTTGCAATCTTCACTGCTAAAGCCAGTCCTTGTGAAGCCCAAGCCCTGGTAAGCTGAACGTCCGTATATCTATGGGTCCTGATGGGATGCAACCATGAGTGCTGACAGATCTGGCAGATGTTATTACCAGGCCACTTTCCATCATCTTTGAAAGGTTGTGGAGAAAACGAGGGGTTCCTGACGACTGGACAAAGGCCAGTGTCACTCCAGTCTTCAAGAAGGGCAAGAAGGATGGCCCAGGAAACTACAGACTGGTTAATCTTACGTACACCCCTGGAAAGATGATAGAACAGATTCTTTTGGATGCTATCTTTAACCCAGAATAAAGTTATTGGCAGCAGACAGCATGGATTCATCAAGGGCAAACAATGAACATGGGGGCTCCAGTGGTGTCCCCTAGGGGTTGGAACTGATTCTAGTCTTGGTCAACATTTTCATCAATGACCTGAACAAGGGGACAGAGTTCCTCTTGTAAGCTCAGCAAGTTTGATGGTGATAGAAAGCTGGGAGTAGTGGCTGACACGTCAGAGCTGTGCTGCCATCCAGCATGACCTGGACAGGCTGGAGAGTTGGGCAAACAGGAACCTAATGAGGCTGAACAGGAGCAAGTGTAAGGTCATGCAGCTGGGGAGTAACAACTCCATGCATCAGTACAGGTTAGAGATAGATTTGTTGGAGAGTAGCCCTGTAGAGAAAGATACTGGAGTCCTAGGAGACAGTAAGCTGACCATGAACTGACTGTGTCCTTGTCACCAAGAAGGCCAACGCACCCAAGTCTGGAGTGCATTAAGAAATGTGTGGCCAGTAGATCTAGAGAGATTGTCATCCCCCTCTATTCTGTCCTGGTGAGGCCACATATGGAGTACTGTGTATAGTTCTGGGCTCCCAGAGAGACAGGAAACTACTGAGGAGGGTCCAGTGGAGAGCAACAAAGATGATTAGGGCCTGGAGCATGCCTCTTATGATGAAAGGTTGAGAGAGTTGGGACTGTTCAGCCTTGAGAACAGAATAATGAGAGGAGACCTGATCCACACCTATAAATGTCTAAAGGGTGGCTATAGGGAGGATGGTTCCAGATTGTTTTCAGTTGTGCCTAGTGACAGGAGAAGGAGCAATGGGCACAAGTTGAAACACAAGGAATTCATCTAGAAATAAGGAAAAACAGTGTGAGTTAAAGTCCTGGAACATGATTCCCAGAGAGATTGTAGAGTCTCTTTCTTTGGAGATATTCACATCTTTTCTAGATGCAGCCCTGTGCAATGTGCTTTAGGCAGTCCTGCTTTGGTGGGGGTGTTGGACTTGATGATCTCTTGAGTTCCCTTCCAACTCTGATGATTCTGTGATCATGTGATTTTCTTTTCAAGAATTTCCCCTTCAAAAATTTCCAAAACCAAATGAAAGGGAATGCAAATGAGTAACGTATCTGTCTGTTTGCCAATTCGTAGTATTTTGGCTGAAAACTTACTGCAGCACTACAGCCAGGGAAGTTGAAAAAGGTATCAGGTCCATGTCTCTGTGGCATCTGGTTAAGAACTGATAACAGTTTAACCGCGTGTCTTGGCTGTGGAAACAAGAAAATAGCACAGAAATTAAAACACCCATTCTGATACTCTCCAGGCTACAATGGAAACAGAACTGTTTTCAAACACAGCAAATTAACTCTAAAGTAGTTAGCAAAAATGCATCATAAACACATGTTCTATCAACACTAAAAGATTAATTTAAGTGTATATGTTCCAGGAAATTTATGTTAACTTCAAGCTCTAATGGAATGACACTTAATGCTTCATTGAACACAGCTTACCCAGATTCCATTTTCGCCTCGAAGCATGCTGAACAAAAGCTTCAACTCTTTGACAGTGATGCTGTAGCTGGCAAGAACCCCCAACATATCAACTAGAAGATCTTCAAAGGAAAATAAAGTTATTCTGAACTCTGAATTTGATTGTTTTGAAAAATAAACACAAAAAACCTGAAAAAGTTAATACCTTTAAAAATGTATTCACATATTCCAAAATTCAAACTCAGTTGCTTTTCATATTTTACAGAGGATTTAATATTCTCATTGACTTAGTTATTTTTTAGAAATAAGTTTACATGTTCACTTGTGAATTGACACCAAACTTTGAACAAAATATATATACAATTTATGAAGAATTAATTCTTCTGATTTCTCAACATTCATCATACATTATGAACTTCTTGCTTGCTCCCTGCTGCTGTAACCATTT
This sequence comes from Upupa epops, assembly GCA_013397515.1. Classification (NCBI taxonomy): domain Eukaryota; kingdom Metazoa; phylum Chordata; class Aves; order Bucerotiformes; family Upupidae; genus Upupa; species Upupa epops. The sequence goes on along the minus strand of VZRI01004011.1, from coordinate 24,774 downwards.
GGGATAAATGTTTCCACATTCCTAAGAAGTTAGTATTTTTTAAAAAACTTTTGATCTAAAAGATGCTGGGCATTATTCTTGAACTTAAGCAGTGTACATTATGCTCCCAGAGTTTTGCTACAGTGTCAGTGCTACTAATTAGTAAAAGTGAAAGGCCAGGAGAGCTAAAAGCAAAAGCAAAATCACAAGAATACCTTCAAAAAATCATATCAGAGCTATAAACCAGTAAAAGACCACAGGAAAAAGGAGTGGTCAGTATTGCTAACACATTTATGTAATGTACTTTTCATTAAAACTATTCAAACCTCAGACACTTTTAAAGTAATAGCATTACATAGTCAGAGCATATATTTCAGAGCATATAAAGTTTAAAATGACTGCTAGTGCTTGTATCTCTACTTTAAAACACAGAATTTAAGAATTTGTTTGCTGGGGAATGTTGGACTTTTCATTATAGTCCACAATATATTTACAAATAAAATGCATTACTAATAATTACTGCTTCCTCTTGCAGGAGGAAAACAGATTTTATTATCTTCACAGATGTGGCAGAAGAAATATGATTTACAGATGAAGCACTGCAATATAGAATTTCCAAAGCAAAAAAACCACAAACCTATCACAAAATAGAATCATATTAACAAACTATTCTGATTTCCTTGACAATCAGAAAATTTCCCCCATAAAAATTGTAGAGGACAAGAAAAAAATTATTTGCAGAATTACAAGTTCTCCTTGTTCATTAGTGAAAGGGTGATTCTTAGAGGTGCTGACAAAGAGTTATCTTAAAAAAAATCCACCCTTTAAAAGGGCATTTCACATTGCTATTTTACGTTGAAACAAGATTTCTCTCTGCAAATCTATACACACATGTCTCTGAGTAAAACCTCTATATGTATTTAACTTGCTCTCACTATGAAACTAATCTCTGGTCCCCAATAAGCAAAAAGCATGCATGAAGACTAAAAAAACTAATTTAGAGGAGACATTGTAAGGTGTTCATTAAGTAAAACTATGTGTTAGGAAAGGCAAAAGAAAAACTATGTAACTTACAGGCATTTATATCATAAGATTTGAATATATAACAAATGTTAAACTCTTCCCTTAAGAAGGGAAAACTTGATATAATCTTCCTTTTAAAACTAGCATCACATTATATTTGCAACAGAATTTCTCAAGATAAAGCAAAACAAAGCTAGGAAAATTAAACCCCATAGTCTTTCATGATGGTGAATACTATGAGTCAGCTTTTCCTCTAGTACCTCCAAGCACCTGCCCCCTTCACTGTACATTCTCCAGCCTGCAGTGTGAAGCAGGCAGTGATTACACAGTGTACATGATCAGAAACTGAAAGCAGTAATGCACTGCTCAGGAAGTGAATTCAGAGCAAAGGAATACCAGTCATGGGCTCAGAATTTCCCAGTTATTTTGTAGACCAAGGTACTTAAATTTAGCTTCTTTTATAGAGAAGAACATTGGTTTTGGTAAAAGTTAGAACATCATTACAAGAAATATGTTCTAACATAGATGAAAGAAGGGTAAATTAACACAGACAAACACAGAAATTGTTAGCAGTTTTCCTAAACTATTGCATGAGTGCTGCTTTGTTTCATTTTAATAGCCCTGTACTAGTGTATGGAACAGAAAATTTCTTGTTTCTGTTAAAGATATTGATAACCCAAAGGCATTACACATAGATATTTATACATGCTGAATGAAACATTGTTTTACCCAAAGTTCTTTCCATCAAAGAAAGATCTGAAAGATTGAAGCCACATAGGTAACAAGTAAAGATAAAGCAAAGAACATCTGTGTGAGTCAAAGCACACAATTCTACTTTAAAATATTGCTGTAAAACCATCAAAAGAAAGTCTGTTTCTTCTTTCAGTAAAACAAATCTTAAAATGAACTGCATTCTATTACAAGACTTTATTCATACATGGTAGAGACATAATATAAATGAGTCAGTCTACATCTGGTTTATAAATCCTAATACCCAGTTAACCATAAATGCACAAAGAGAAAACATTCTGCACAGAGATTTTTTTAATGTTTACTTAACTTTTTTATAATAAATAAAATCACATCTATAACTCCTATCTCATTTCAGAAACAAGATTGTATTAAATAGTATTAAGCTCAGAAAGAGAAAAGTGGCAAAATTTCTCATTCTTAATGCATCTCTAAATGCATTGAATGCAACAGATTTTATTTCTGTTAATAGCACCTCCTTATTATTATTAGACTTAGCAGTTTATATGTAATCTATGAATTAACTAAAAATCCTGAAGGATTGCTTAATTCAGTCATTTAATATGAAAATACAATGGTAAAACAAACCTTGCCTGACTTCCAAGTAACAATGAAAGATATATCAAAATAAACTGTATGGCATTAACCTTAGAAGACTTATTAAGCAGCATCAGAAATCAGGAAAACCCTCATGCCTCTTTAATCTTTTAATAAGAGAGAGCCATGAAATTGTGAATTTTCATCTCTGTTCATAAAGTGAATATATTTCTATAGGTTGGCAAAAATAATGTCTTCATTCTGCAGTTTTTCTTCTGGAATCAGCTGGAAAATAAATGCTTATTAACAGCCTAATGACAGAGCAGTAAGAAACTAGCATTTTTGCTTAAAAGCTAGGAAGTGATGCAGTGCTTAAGAAATCAGTTCCAGAAATTTTAGACCCATTACCTATGGCATCACAACACACATCACAACAAATAAAAAACGAAGTGCAAGGGAAACATCCACTCTGTACAAGTTCAGGCTACTTTCTCATTCACCACACAGACTTCTATGAAGGTGTTACAGACACATTATCCTAAAGAGTATCCCAGAACAGATCAACTGCTTCACTACTTACCACCTGGAAACAGAGGATGTAAACAGTGAAGCCCTCAAGGAAGATACTATGCAGGTGTTAAACTGAAATGTGCCAATCACCTATGGAAATCTTTCTAACTTAATCACTGCTAAAATGGTTGATTATCCCCTATCTTAATAAAAGAAGGTTATCACAGTACAAAGATGACTTTGGTCAGGTAATGCCTCTGGAAAATAACTTGTAATACAAGAGACAATGATCCCATTTGGATTGTAATTATGGCTTTCAGGGTGAATAATCTAAATATCATGAAGTGAGGTATTTTAAATGCTGAGAAGCCTCATGAATCTGATTAATAGATTTCATCTAAATAGACAAGCCTTTTCTTCTTACTGTAAAAGATTTGGAACATATTTATTGGCTGTTGTCTTACTTTCATGAAGTCAGAGGAGATTGGCTTCATACTTAGGCTGGTCCAGAAAATGCGCTGTCAGAACATTAAACAGAGATTTTGTGTGTCTTGTCTATTTAAACCTTATCTACATCTGATTACTGCTTTAAAAAAAAACAAAAACCAACAAGTGAGATGACCTAAAAAGGAACAAATAGCTCCCCAAAAAATCCAAATATAAAAGCAGAAAGCCTGTACCCTTTATAGATGATACAAATCAATTGCAAACCATTGGGTTGACAGGATATCAGCAACTGTTTTGGAAAGAAAGCCATACTAACTTCCTGAGACAAGCACTAATGCAGCTCTTCTTCAAAACAGTCTCCTTGAATGATATAAAAAAAATCATTTTGTAAAAAAAAATCTTTTTTAATTGTCTGTATTTGGAAAGCTCATAGAAATATTTGGGGCAAAGCAGTTCTACAGTCGTCTAGCATTGCAACCTCTATATCTGCATAGTGCATTAGGGAAGGAATAAAGTTACTGCAGTTAGTGCATTAGTTGTCACTGCTTTTGTCCTCAAGTGCCTACCATTGCACTGGTTATTACAGGATTTGTATCCATAACTCTATTATCATCATCATTGCTATTTATAAAAGGTTGGTGAGGTGCTTGCAGAAACCAAGAGAGAAAAGCCAAATGAACCATTTGGTTCTTTCCAGTTCTTGATCAGAAAAGAAATTGCCAACTCCCCCCCATTCTCATCTATTTAGTTATGGAAGAAAGATGCCACAAAGCCATGTTCTGTTAAACTCACGATACACAGAAGAGTTTTCAGATAATTTGACACACACTGTAGAGTGATAATGTCATCACAACTCTAATGTTTTGTTTTTATTTTAGATGAAATATGTGCCTTTTTTGCCTGTGTAAGCATACAGAAGAGAAAGCTTACTGACATGCTTTCTGCATGAGGATTCTGAAGTACTGTGTGGCCAACTACAGAAGAAGATCAATGAAGGACAAGTTCCAGTAGGTTTTTTTTATCAATGTACTACCCTGACTTATAGCAATACTTGTATAATTTTGAGTGAATGAAACCCTGAAACGTATCTGGTAAAAACTGTTGATTTGTGAATCTATTGAGCTGTTATACTTCAATCCAATTCTTGTAGTACAGTATTTAGAGTAACAGTACCGGTTTAAGTATGTACACAGACATTTCTAATCAACAAGGTGCTTTGCTAAGACTTGCTTTGAAATCAAGAACACAGTAGAGAATGTAATGTCTTCTAAAATACTTATTACAGATGCCATTATACTGAAAAAATCCAAGGGCAATAATATTTCTGTGTAATCCATCTTTTACACTGCTCTTATCATCCTCTTGTGTTTTTTTGTCCAAAATCTTCACTGGTTTACTACTCCACAAAGCCTATTTATGTCAGACATCAAATACCAAGTAAGATCTTCAAATTATGGAAGAGAAACCTCTTCAATCTTTCAAAAATGCCTCACAATTTAAGTACACTACTATTGGTTCAAAAACTATATAAAACAAATAACTACTTTCACAATGTGTTGAAAGAAACTGATTGACTAAGTTTCTTTCCAAGAAAATTAGTGAGTAAATACATACTAGTCATACAAAACTCTCAGCTGCCACACTGAACTATGACAAACAAGCCTCCTCTAACCAACTAAATTGGGATTACAATTTGTACCCTATTACATAGAAGATATAATCCAGAATAAGTGAAACACCTTCAAAAGTAGTCTGAAAAACATTAGCTGTGCAACAATTTCATCACTTATTTTCAGTAGGGGAAGAAAGTATTTTTCTTTTATGTAAAGAATTCTAGGATGTGAAAATCCACAAGAATAAAAGTCAAAGGGATTGCAGCTATACATTATGCATGATAGTTTAACATAATTAAAATGTGCAGCATTCAAAGCTATGAATGAATCTTGATATGCTGTCAAATGTAGGTTATGTTTAAAGTAGATCATAACAACAAATCTACTATCTGAATAGTTCTAAATTATGAATGCATATGAACACTAAAATATTACCTTGACAGTTAAAAAGCCTAACATGTCATAAAAACTCATAATTATCCTAAAAATTGATCTTTTTTAATCACTAAAGTAACATTATCCTCTCAGATGAATTAACAACAGTTATTTTAATCATTGTATCTACATACATTCAAAGCTAAGAATATATTTTTGTCATTTTTCTGGTATTGATAAAAAGGTATTTGCAACTCAATAGCACTACTAACCAAAGCATCAGTACGTAGATACCACAGCATCCCAATTGGTGATAGTTTAAAAATGCAATTAGTATTTTATCAGGTGGCAATTAATACCTGCAATCATGTCGTCCACAGTACTCATCTTCATCAATACCTGTTCAATTAAGCCCACTTCCGTGCTAGTCTGTAAATTACGGACACTTTTACGTAGAATTGCTGTGAACATACTCCAGATTTCTGCTTGGCACGTAACATCACAGTGCTCCAAAAGCTCTGACATGCATGTGATGCTCTCTGCATCCTGGATTATAAAGTTCATCTCTAGATCAAATTCGCCACCAACCAGCTACAAAAGAAAATAAGAACAACATTAGAATGCGAAACACATAATTTAGTGTCTTTCATACCTTGATAGTGACCAAACTGAATATGTTTGCATGACAAGAGAGGTAATTTTGATAAGCTCACAGATGCAATCTGCTTGAGAGCAGATTATCAATGCTATACAAAATGTATCTTGTACAAAACATATACTCTTGTGTTAAATTAGTGTGTCTTTGATTTTGTCATAGTACTGACTATAACTCTCCTTTAAAAAAGTGGACAAAAGAAATCTTGAACTATTCCTTCCTATAAAGTAATTGAAATGGTAGCCCTGACAGAGTGATGTAATACAGAACAGGCAGAACCTAAAAATCTGAAAAGAAATGGAGGCCTTCTAATAGTCGTCTGAAGATGTATTTGCGTGCTGGAAAGAACTTGGCTGTGTTTTCTCTTGATGAAGACCACAATTCGCCTTTAGTTGCAAGTTTGCAGTATCTTACTGCCCCTTCCATTGTACCACCTGTCAAACAATTATGCTCCGAAAAAGTGTCTATAATCTGCTTTTGACCAGCAGAGACATGTAAAATCTGCACACCTCAGCTCATCATGGGACCAAGAAAACCTTCTCCTGATGCAAACGAGAGACAGCACTCAGTTGAAAAGTGATTTAACAGCAATATTGATGAAATTACAGTCTGACTCCTATGTACCCACACAATTGCAAAAGTCTGTCCGAAGTCCTGAGGTCTAATTAAACAGCACAACTACCAGGCAAGTCTTAAGAAGCAGTAGGAAAAAGAAGTATACCTTTAAGAATACTACTCTCTACTTTCAATCACTTGTGTAACTTAAAAATTATGAACTCAAAACACTGGGTTTGAAGCTAGGTTTGAAACAAAACACTGAAGGTGGGTTTGCAGAATTAATTTCCTTTCAGTAGAAGAAACATATTTCCATTTTGAAGGGAACAAAACTGGATTTCTGTATCTCACTTTATCCTAGAAACCTTGAAGAATTTCAAAAGCACGAATTTTGAATTTCAATAGCTGAAAACGTTACCTAAGTAAGACAAGCAAAAGAACTGAGCACATTAATTCTAACCTAATTTTAAGACATTCTTCATTATTTGTTTCATTGTTATATAATTAATATTGCAATCATATGTCTGAAATTAAAGATATTCAAAGAATTAATCTCCTTACATAACTCCAACAGCCACATTTAATAGAAGGGTATTTCATTGCCTATTTAAAAATCAGTTGGTATTGCCTTTAAATTAAACTCTAAACAAGAAGCAAGCTGAAATAAAATGCAAAACCTTTTTTGATAGTTAAGCATACTCAAATGTTCCACCTTCTTTCAGACCCAATCTCCAGAAAGAATTAATAGATCTAAACAAGGGCTAATTTTGGCTCCTACCCTAATTCACAGTTTTCACATGCTTAGTAATTGCTTTTATCTATCAATTAACTGCTAATTGCCCCAGGGATCAGCACTGTGACCAGTGCAGTTTAACATCTTTGTTGGTGCCATGGACAGCAGAACTGAGTGAACCCTCAGCAAGTCTGCAGGTGACACCAAGCTGTGTGGTGTGGTCAACACAGTGGAAGGAAGGAATGCCATCCAGAGGGACCTTGACAGGATTGAGAGAAGGGCCCATGACATTAAGTTCAACAAGTATAAGGTCCTGCACCTGGGGTGGGGCAATCCAAAGCACAAATATATGGTAGGCAGAATATGGGTTGAAAGCAGCCTGTGACATGGAGGATGGAACAAGATGATCTTTAAGGTCCCTTCCAAATACAACTATTATATGAAAATAACTGATTTATAGTTTTCTAACATAAAAACTTCTAACATACTAAAGATATAAACTGTCTCTTTAAGTCACTCAAGACATTTACTGACATTCAAACAAAACTATCCCAGTTAGGATTAGTATTTTAGTATAGAATGTGAGACTACATATCAAACATATTTGCATATTTGGTAAGCACACCATGTGTGCCAAGAACATGCAATATAGCTGTCAAAATTAAAAGCATGGGATTTCTATGATCATTCTTTAGATTTATGAAAGGGGTGTGTAGTGATAAACACCATATATTTTAAGAAACTCAGATGAAGTTTCTTTCTGGAAGCAGGAATAAAGGGTGGACAATTCAGCAGCACTCTGGGTTGTTGTTTTTCCAGATAATCTCTCCACATAGGTGAATCTCTCTAAGATTATGTTAAAAACATGCAGAGGTAAAACAGGCACCTGTGGAAGACATTGTTAAATTTTCTTAGGTGCTTATCCTCATGTGAAATATAGCAACTTTTGTGTCTATTTCTTTCAATTTCTTTCCATTCAAGAAATCTAGGATGAGAAATGTTATTTAGGAATTCTCCTTTTATACATTCAAAAGACATCTAGACATAGATCTGGAAAACCAGCTCCAGTTGGCCTCACTGACACAGGTTGGATCAGAGAACTTCTACAACCTCAACAGATCTATGATTTCAATATACAGCCTTAAGATAGCTAATTTAGGTGAGATGAATACTTCACCTCAAAGAAAATGTAGTAATACTTCAGCTGGAAGGCAGAGGTTCAATGCAGATGGATCTCCCTTTCCTCATACAATATTGTAAAATCCTTACTAATGTAAGTTACTAAGTTAACATAGAATAAACCAGACTGAAATAATTAAAACTGTATTTGTTTGACAATGTAAATTAATATATTAATATGTCACATTTTGAATACTGAATGACATTGTCAGTCTGAAGAGATGGGGCACTTCAGTGCCATTAAAAAAAACCCTGTCTTTATAAAACATCTAATCAAGTCTGCAGAAAAAAAGCAGTGTGAATGCTAATAAAAAGTAGTCTTATGGAGAATCTCCAACTGTGCTCTGGACTACTGTAAGTACTAAAATTATTTTGCCAGCAAGAGATATATACTTCATTAGTGAAGGCTTATTTCATCAAAGAAAACAGTAAAAGCGTCTAATACACCTTTAAATGCAGTTTATTTCAGCCTACAACACTGATCATAATTATCACTTCAAATCAACTTCCTCAATAGAGGAAACAAAAATAATGAATTAATTAACAGTGATAGCAAAATGTTGAAAATGTGGGAGGAGGGCTATTTTTTTAAAGCAGTCATCCTAAAAATCAACAGAAATCAAAAATATTAACAATCTTCATATAAAGAAGTCTAAGACAAGAAAAATGTAAATAAACATTGAGTATACAGAAATAAATAACCACACTGTGTTCAAGAAGTAATACGATACAACCATTTCCAATTTAACATGTCCATGTGAAGCCCAGAAAGCTGTGGCAGAGGGGTTGGACTAGATGAACTTTTGCGGCCCTTCTGACCCCTAGCAGTCTGTGATTCTGTAAAGGCCAACTGTATCCTGGGTTGCATCAAAAGAAGTGTGGTTAGCAGGTCAAGGGATGTGATTAAGCCCCTCTGCTCTGGTAAGACCCCACCTACAGTACTGGATTTAGCTTGGGAGTCCTCTGCCAAAGACAGAGGTGGACCTGTTGGAGAAGGTCCAGAGGAGGTGTACAAAACTGGACAGAGGGCGGGAGCATCTCATCTATGAAGAAAGACTAAGAGTTGGGTTGCTTAGCCTGAAGAAGCCTCTGAGGAGCCATTATTACCACATTTCAGTACGTAAAGTGGATCTAAAAAAAATAAAGACATTCTTTTTTAGCAGGACCTGTTGTGACAGGACAAGGGGTAATGGTTTTAAACTAAAGGAGGGGAGATTTAGACTAGATCTAAATACAATTTTTACAAAGATGATCATGAAGTATAGTCAAAAGCTGTCCTCAGAAGTGACTGATGCCCCACCCATCTCTGGAAACATTTCAGGTCAGGATGGGGCCCTAGGAATGTAATTAAGTTGAAGATGTGTGTGCTCATTTCAGTGGGGCTGGATTAGATGATACCCAATCCAAACTAACAGCTGCTATGAGAAAAATACAGTCTGACAGCCAAGAAAAGAAAAAGACCATTCCCTAAAAACCAAAAAACCAAAACACACACCACCACCACATTTCTGCACCTATATTTCATAAGCAAATGATAGTAGGCAAAGAGGATCAACCTGTCTATTTTCACAACAAATGAAAATTATCAGTTGAGAACCACAGTGATAATGAGCTGGTAGCAAGTGTAGATATTAATGAAAGGACAGCATTTACCTAAGTGATAACAATCATTAACTGCAGCTAAAAATCACAAATGTCTGTGAGCTGCAAAGATTTTTTTTTCACATGAAGTGGCTAGGCAATAACGTGTAAGAGTTCAGTATTGTCAAGCAAAACACATATACTTTTGCCCATATTTACAAAACGAAATGCTGTCAAGTCAGCTACTATTAGAGAGATCTTGGAGTCCATGTAGGTACTAATTTAAGTAACTGCACTGCTTTGAAAACTGCTGGTGGCAACATTTACAACTGTATCACTGCAGTATGCAAAACCACACACACAAAAAGCTAAATCATACTTCCATGAAGTACCATTTTTAATATCACATGTGGAAGACCTCTGTGGCAAGACACATTTCAGATTAAGTACAAGATGAACACTAAGACAGAAATCCTTACAGGAGCCAGCATATCTTGCCATAGCATAGTCCCCAAACACAATCTTTTTAAAAAAATGTCAATCACTTAGTCTTACTCTGCATCCTTCCAGAGAACACTTAAAGCATGGTCTTTACTAAATATTAACTATGATTAGGCACCCAGAGTTATTGTTTGTTCTTTGTCAGGTTCACCTATCACTTTTTAACTGCTCTGCATCTTTCACCTCATGGTCTTTTGAAATGAAGCAGTGATCAGTGATCTAATGTTCAGATCATAGGTCTAAGCCAGCTGAATATGGCCAACAAATAGAACTCCTACTGAAAATGTACTGAACAGGCAGCTATACACATATTGGATTATATTCCCCAAAATGAGGATGTTTACAATGACAGGTTGACACTCTTTGCAAAATACTCCAATAACATATTCACCTACAATACCATCCTCAAAAGCAACTCAACTACTCAGGACTTCCATTTTTCTGAATGCTGTGGCCATTCCAATCTGTGTTTGGTTCCTATCTGAATTTATTTAAACAGAAATCAAGGATTTCCAGAGTACCAGACACATAGTGATGCTGAAGACCACAACAAGTGCTACAAAGATAATATCCCAGTCCAGTCTGAGCCAAGACGTTTCTTTCTTTTCTTTCCTAGTCCACTACAGTCATACACTGTCTAAAGGCAAATATAAATGTGGATGTATAACAGATATCACAACAACTATTTCTCATCTGTTTTGGTCTAGTTTGTGAGAAACACTTTCGGTTGAAATATATATATGTAAGATTAGAATAAATAAACTTGTCCTCTAAGTACAGAAGGTAAGCAGTTTGGAAACAAAATTATTAATTCATTTCCTCTCCCTGATGTTCATACAGTGTTATAGGCACTGCAAAACATATGACTTGCCACGTGACAAACAATTCTTCAGAAGAGATGGAAATAACCAGCTGTGATTGCTTAAGACCCCAAAGCAATCAGTTGTAAAAAAGAGAGGAATAGTAAACTTTCACTATGAGATTACAAAAGGCATTATGTAATGTTCAAGAATAATTGGAACACGTTTTCTACAGAACAAAGTAGAATGATTTCATAATCACCAGTGAGAGTTCAAACTATGTGGAATCAGGCTGCTACTGCTGCTTTTATAAAGGCAGAACTGCTATTCAAACATTAAATCACTGTAGTCTGACAAAAGCAGTGCTAGGCTTATACAGAAAAATCAACCATTCAACTATTTTCTGCTCAATAAGTAAATGATTTCACTTATAACAATTAACTTGTGTTTAGGAAGATACTTCTTCAGCTGCATGATTTCTTGGCAAAAGGTAAAAGTGTTTGGAATGCTAAATGAAATAAATTAAACTCTTCAGTGACCAACATGTGTGCTGATCACATGCACTTGTTAACCAAAACATATCAATAGGACTACAGAGAAAAACTTGCAGCAGATCTTTTTCATAACTGGTATGTATTCCTCTTTCTTTAAGTTTTATTTATACATGCTTAATTGTTCTTTAGAGATCAAAATTACTGGCACGTGTATCTTTGATACTTTTCCAAATTCACTTACCATCAATGGAAAGTAAAATGTACTTCTGGGAAGTGATTTAATCTCACTGGTTTTAGATCAACATTTGGATGAAATAAACCTTTCCCTGGGAACGTAATACTTTTCACTGACTATAAAAGGACTGCTTCAGACAGGCACATCTAAAGTTACACCAGATTAATCTTACCTAGCGTGCTAACACTATGATTTATAGCCAAAAGGCAGCACTAAAAGTACTCTTATGTGCATCTCAATAACAACGTGTAATTCTCCACATGTCCACACACTTTTTACAGGAGTCTTCAAAACCCATTTTACCCTCAATAATGTATAGTATGCACAGAGCAGTGTGCCATTAAATGAATGCTACCTAATAAATTTATTGGTATTTTAAAACATGCGGAGAAAATAATTTAAGCGTCCTTTATAGTGGCAGAGAAAATATGAATGAAGCCACGTGTTCATCTTAATTTTTGGTATTTTCAAACACAAGTTTGTCACTATATAAGTTTCAATACATTTCCACAAAATATTTACTTTTGATTTTTTATATTTTCCTTTGTGAGAGGAGGGTATTCCTGTAGGTTTGTGTACTGCCTCTGGGTGGGATGGAGTTAATTTTCTTCGTGGCAGCCCATATGGTGCTGTGTTTTATATTTGTGACTAAAAGAGTGCTGATAATACAGCAATGGTTTAGCTTCTGCTGAGTGATGCTTACACAATCCTAGAGCTGCCTGCTCCTCACCCTGTCCTCCCAGACAGTTGGCTGAGGGTGGACAACAGCCAGGGCAACTGATAGGACTTGACCAAAGGGATATTTCACACCAGCAAGAATCCTGTGGGGTAATCTTTTCAAACTAGGGTTGCTCAATGACTGATTGGTAACAATTTCAATATTTGAAATTCTTGGTGAACAGAATTTGTAGTGAAAAAGCAAAATTTCTACAAGCAGTGAAGATTAATTTTGTATCTCGAATGTCCTACCAGCTGTAATTTAAAGGAAAAGCTAGCAATCAAACTGAAACTATGTTCTGTTGTAAAAAAAACCAAAAAACTACAGCACCAATAGTGCCTATTAAATCTGTGTGTATCTAAAAAGATGCTATAATTATCTAAACAATCATCCTCCCGGTTTCACAGGACAAAGCCAAAACAATATAGCTCTAGTATATTGCTTAGACAGGGTGTCAACATTCCTCTTTGGAGGGTTTTCCAAAGAAAACAAGCACATGTTATGTTAGAATGTGTAATTATATAGGTAGTAACAGACACATTCAGTTCAGTCCTATGATTCCAGTACTCCTAGAGTCCCACAAGAAATGTCTGATCATTTGATAAGCCCTGTAAAATAGCAGTTGCAAGTACTTATGTAACTATAGTAGCAATGCTTAATTAAAGGCAACAGCAACATCAAACACCTTCAGCAAGCTGTCCCAATGAAACACTTTAAAGGAACTGTACCTAAGAAACAAAGGAAGAAAAACTATCCCAGTTACACCCAGTAACATGTGTCCCAAGATTTGTCTAGACTCTATTAGTATCCAAATTGTAAACTGGCTCAATACAAGGAAGGGAACACAAATTTTAGTTGCGCTGCTCAGAAAACCCTTCTCTCGTTCAAATTCTTTGGCCAAAAACGTCATGGCAAAAACTAAACTGATTGATGGAAATGTCAGTTTGTTATGTACTTCAGTAAGAGTACAATGTCATGGCATGGTTTGAACTGTATTTGTTACAGTAGAAATGTTGTAGTACTGCAGTACATTAGACTTGTGGTAATATATATAATATGTAATTATCCAACCATATTAGTTGAGTTTTTGTAATTGTCTGCTCCAATAATATAAAATAAAAAAACAATAATTGAAATAATAATGGTGGTTCAAAGGAAAAGTGTGCAGGACTGCTCCTCTGAATGGCATACAGACTGGAAAGTCAAATCAACAGAAAAATATTATAGAATGTGTGGAGAACACCTTCAAATTAGGAGTACAATGATCTACCATATTCTGCATAACAATGCAAATGTGCATTAAAACAAAGCATCAAAAATGACGCTAGATCAAGTATGCAGATGATTTCATGAGACAAGTAAAATTAACACTCAGATACGCCCCAAGTCTGCACAAGTTAGCAAACTATAAAGTCAAGCTGTTAACTAAGAGAAAACTTCAACTCCTCTTCTCCTCTGCTTTTTTAAACACATACTTGACAAAGACAGATCTTGTCTAAGCTTCACTGAGGCTCAGAGAGGTAAATCCTACAAATAATACAGTGGTCATTTTGGCACAAAGTTCTCTAGTTGTTCTTTACCTAATTGTAAAGAATATTTGATTTTGGGGTAGGACAGAAATTAGCCTGACAGTCTTTGAAAATAATCTTTCTTAGAAGGAATGCAAGACGAGAGCTTTTAACTGCAACACAGGATAAATTTTACCCACCTAGGAGGGCTGGAAGAGCGTTTCTGTCATAAGTAGTTGGACTGAAGACCAATAAAGGCATTTTGCATACAACTACCTATATCCAAAACACAACAAAATGCACCATCCTCTCAGTCTAGTGTTCCTGTGTCACCAGAATGGGACTTTTCCTATTTATTATACTAATCTCCAACAATCCATTTTGGGCCACAGCAGAACGTTAGCTTCTAGTTCAAGATATTAAATTGAAATATAGAAGGACTAAGACACAGAACGTTTTGTTAACTTAATAATAAACATAAGCTTATTTTCAGCAAAGTAAAAAACTGTTCTTACACTTGGAATTAACTTGTTTTCATTTGTCTGGTTTGGTTCCTCTTACAGATTATTTCACATAATCAGAAAACAGTCTGTTGGATAAGGGGACCTCCTGACCTCAACATAAAGACTGGAGCAGTTAATGACCATTTACTTTAGCGTTAAAAGCCAAGTAGCTTAGTTTTGCCAAATCTGTGAAAGCAAAAATTAAAAATTTATTTTTATGGACTATGAAGATGTTGATAGATGAGCACATCTTAAGGGCCATGAAGCACAGCATTACTAAACAGCTATTCCTCATTCATTTTGCTTATAAAACTACATAGCCCATTCTTGTCTCTCTTTCACAAACTGCAATTTAGGCTGGAGATAAGGTGCAAGTACAGCATAAGATCATGACAGGTAGAATAAGCTTCTAAAGTCCAAATTTCAATTGTCAATTATATTCTAAAGGAAGCTTTTGATGGTGATTCAGGGTTGTACTTTTTGCTTGGTTGGTTTTGCTTTAACCTCTTATTTTGTTTCCAAGCCAGAAAAGAGGCAACAGAAATTGAAATAAATAAAAGTCACCAGAGTCATAAACCAAACGTACTCTGAGAAAATAAATTACATTTGCGACTACTATTGTACCCTTTTCTGTTAATAAGGCTAGGCACCTATAGTCTGTAGAGGGAATCTACAAATAGAATCCATTGCTTGTTTTTCAGTCATTTAGCAATGTTTATGGTGACTTAAAAACTGCAAATTTTATAAGAGTCAAGTCATATGCACTTTAGAAAACAAATTAAAAAAGGACTTTCAATAATATGTTACTTCTGTCAAGCAAACCTTACAGAGCTTTAATATAGTTAGAAGATTAACATAGAGAACATTCCCAAAAGCATTGAAAAACTAGGAAAGATTAAGCTTTCAATACTCAGATTGGTTTTAGCCTAATTTGCATTGCACAACTGACAGTATGACACAAAAGATTTGTGCCGAAAGCAGTGTCTGAAAAATTCTACAACTCACACAGTCCTGCATCCCCAACTTCACATCCCAAAGTGAACAGAATGTGTTTGCTATAAATACTAATAGACAAAGTCTCCAGTAAATCAAAACATACATTCTTCTGTCCCAGAAGTTAACATGGGAGAAAATGTGCCAGTGTCTCAGCACAAAGAAAACCCCTAGCTCATTTCTGTGCAATACCTCTTCAGTGATTATAAAACAAATATTAGACACATTACATAGTTCCATTTAACATCCCCCCCTCACATAACTACGCAAAAGAGAGCCAACAGCAAACAAGGAAATAACAGCATTTTTTATTAAAAAGGTGTATAAACTTCAGCAAATAACAACAAAACTATAATCTGTAATTCCATTAAATTTATTAATTGAGCTTGAACAAAGGCCTTCTGTAGCACATACCTTAATGTTGTTAATTTCTGAAATCACTGTTTAGTATATTTTATAAATACGCACAGCTGAATGTACAAGCAAGCACAGGTTTTCCCCAATGCTTATTCTATTCCCTTGATAAGTGCACTTTGTCATTTTAATTTATAGATAAACAATAAAATTTTCAATCTAATCATTTAGTACCAAAAAGACCATTATTAATGTCTGTGTAAATACAATAATTTGCAACAGCATAATGTTATCTACTATATAACAAAATGTAGAAGAAAACCATATCCTTACACATGCACATTAATTATAAGGTGTCAGAGATGAGAAAATTAGCAGCAAGATTCCAAATCAGTGGTCATGTAACATCTCAGTTTTGGTAGCCTGATGTTTGTTAAATAATCATCACCATCATCTAAATGTTCACAATAAAGCAATTTTGTATTTTTAAAACAACTATTAAGAAAGAGAACTTCTACTATTTGTTTATTTCCGAAACATTAAATAAAAACTTATCTAAACCAAACTTCTTTAAAAATAAACCTATCCTAGTAAGTTCTCCTTGGTTGTAAAGGCAATTGCTGATATGTGGATTAGTAACAATGAGATTTCCCTAACCAGATTTGTCAATATTTGTACTCTTGCATTCTCTAAGTAACTCTCAGTGTAGCATAAGATAATTGTTCCTGTTTATAAATGGTATCCCATAGGGTTTTAGTTGTCTTTAATGATTTAACACTGTTGTTTTTCAAGTGTAAAGCTTAAAACCTCAACTGCTACAAGAGGCACCACAGAAACCACAATGACAGTTGCTTTACAAAGACAGTAGTGCATCCTAATTGCCTTTCACCGCCCTCTTTTTCATTTGTTCTGCAGTTCTTCACCCAATAAAATCTTTTCTTTAACTCGTGTAAGTGAAGACAGACAGGAACAAAGATAAGAATAACACAGCAAAATAGGAGGGGTCAACAATACAACTCTTTTAACCACAAAAGACAATTTTAAAGGAGGAAACTATAAGACAGGTAAATAAACATCAGAAATAACTTGTCATAAAATACCATGTTGGAAGGGACCTCAAGAATAATCTCTTTCAACCTGTCTTGGCAAGAGGACTGTCTAGATAAGATGGCCCAGCGTCCTGTCCAGACAAATCTTAATTGTTCAGATTTCCCCAACTGATTTTTTGCCTTTTCACTAGACCCAGAGACAAAGGCAGCACAATTATTTACCTACAGCAAAGATAAGTGATTTTTTTTTCTTTATTCTAATGCTGTGTGTTTCTTCCCTATTTTTGTTATTCACTATTAGAACATTAGTTTGCTACACAAAGTTAACACTTGAAAAGCATGCATCCACCTTGCTAAATATGAAACCCATTAGGAAATTACAACCAAATTATTGTTGTGGGAAGACAGTGTAAATAGAACAAGGTTATTTCATTACTGCATCAGTTCTCCCATTACATTTGCCTGATGTGTGAACAGTAGTGTACTACTGCTCAGGAATATAAAACCAGCAAAAAGATCAATTAGCCCTATCCCAGTGGTAAAATATATAAAAAAAATGTAAGTGTAAGGACAGGGTAAGAATTTCCTCCATTATAGACTCCCAGCATTTCCACTGCTTGTGACAGAAAGTTTTTGATCCAGGAATAATGTCTTTGCTTGACGAAGCTGTTGAGTTTCCTTCCATTCATTTCTTAGATTATTTTATGAATTCTCATCTTTATGGATCCTTAACATCCTGTAGTAATGAGTACCAGTTTCCTTATGATTTGGGCAAAAATAACTTACACATCCCTGCAGGATTATTTCATTTCAGTCCTCTAGTTCTTGCATTTTGAAAAGCAATGTACAAGTGTATTCTATGAAATTCTCACCTTTATTGATGTCTATCTCAAATATAGGTGGTAATCTCTTTTTCATGCTGATCTGTCCTACTTTGATAACTCACTCTCTTCATAAGCCTTCTTATCTTTTATACTGTTTTCTAGTTCTAATATATTTGAGACTGGAAACTATGGATACTTCATACAACATTGAAAATAAAGACATTAATACAATTGCATAAAAATAAGCTGCTCATCTTTTCCTTACTGACAGTTCCTAATATTTAATTTGCTTTTTGATTGCTAATAACTAAAATGGCTTTTCACAGAACTAATAAGCTGTGAGCCCATTTATAAAAGCATTTGTGAGGGAGTACAGTTAATACAGGGCGGCAGCTATGAAATGAAGTTAGACCTGCTGTTAATCTTCATGTGATAATGAGGAATTAGACTTCTGAAAAACCTTCAGAAAATGTAATTCCACCACATACTCTTGTAAATATGAGCGCAAAATAAATTCAGTATGTAATGGGGGTATTGTAGTTCTCTATAAACACCTAGCATCTCCTTTCTAATGTGTGATTCTGGACACAGATTATATGTATATATAATTGATAAATAAAAAGTTTTAAATTGAAGGATAATTCCACTAATAAAGAATTAAGATACTAAACCCTCTCCTCCTCCAAACACTAAAAAAATTCAAAACTCCACTCTCTCTGAGCAACACATTATCCCTTAGTGGGCTTACTTAAAAACATAAGTGTTTACAAAAAATACAGTTAACAGGCAATGTATCTGTTCAGCACAACACTTCATCACATCTTGACTTTTCTTCTATCTTTTATTTATCCATAATTTACTCAACTAGGGCTAGCTGAAGTTTGGAGGATGCACTCATGGCCTGTCAAAGACTCAGAAACATTATTTTGAAAACAATATTCCTATGGTCTCAGTAGCAAACACTCCACCTAAGAAACTAATTGCACATGTGTACTAAGCATTCTTTATAAGTTATTACGTTACGGGATAAAACTCAGATCACATATAATTTGATTTG
Source organism: Upupa epops (assembly GCA_013397515.1). NCBI lineage: Eukaryota > Metazoa > Chordata > Aves > Bucerotiformes > Upupidae > Upupa > Upupa epops. The sequence goes on along the minus strand of VZRI01004011.1, from coordinate 5,801 downwards.
ATAACAAGACAACTACAACTGAACCATCAATTACAAGAGTAGACATTAAAATTGAAATGCACTGTCTTCCTGGGCTTCATTAAAGCTTTTGGTACAATTTCCCACACCATTCTTGTGGAAAAACTGAATGTCTGTGTGTTGCACAGGTGTACACTCTGAATTAAACTCTAGTTAAACACAGCCAGACCAAAAACAAGTGGTGATGAATGGAGTTAAATCCACTTGGTGGCCAGTCACAAGTGGTGTTCCCCAGAGTTAAGTATTAGGGCCACTCATGTTTTACATTTTTATTTATCTGGATGAGGGAATCAAGGGCATCTTCATTAAGTACTCAGACAATGTCAGATTGGGCTGGTGCATTCATCTTCTTGAGGGTAGAGAAATGCTCTATAGAGAGATCAAGACAGGCTGGATTGATCAGTCAAGGACAATTGCATGAGCTTCAATAAGGCCAAGTTCCAGGTCCTGCACTTGGGTCACAACAACCCTGCAGTTCCTACAAAGTGACAAGCTTGAGGGAGAGCTGCTGGAAAGCTGTCCAACAGAAAAGAACCTCAGAGAATTCACTACCAAGTGGCTAAACACGAGGAATCAGTGTGTTTTAGGTGGCCAAGAAGGCCAACAGCTTCCTGACTTGCACCAGAACTATTAAAGCCAGTAGGAGTAGAAATGTGATAGTCCCCATTTACTCATCTTGAGTACCGTGTTCAGTTCTGGGAACATCAGTAAAAGACACTGAAGTGCTGGAGCAGCTCCAAAGAAAGGCAACAAGGCTGGTGAAAGGTCTGCAATATCTGCTTAGGGAGGATCATCTCCCCCTTATGAAGATCAGCTGAGGGAGCTGGGGCTATTTAGTCTCATGTAAGGGAGGTTGAGGGGAGACCTTATTACCATCTACAGTTGTCTAAAAGAAGATTGTAGACAGGTGTGTATTGGCGTCTTCTCACAAGTAACAAGTATTAGAACAAGAGGAAACGGCCTCAAGTTGCACTCAGTGAAGTTTAGGTTAGACATTAGGAAAGACTGCAGGGAGATCTGAACAGGCTGAAATAGTGTAGCCAGCAGGACTAGGGATGTAATTCTCCCCCTGTACTGGGAAGATCTCACCTTGAGCACTAGGGCCAGTTCTGGGCCCTTCACTTCAAGAAAGATATTGAGGTACTGGAGTGAGTACAGAGGAGAGCGACAAGGCTGGTGATAGGACTAGGGAGAAAGTCTTGTGAAAAGAGGCTGAGGGATCTTGGGTTGTTCAGCCTGGAGGAACGGAGACTCAGGGGAGACCTTTTCATTCTCTGTAAGTACCCAAAGGGAAGTTATAGACAGGTGGGGGATGGGCTCTTCTCCCAGGTAACTAGTGACAGGATGAGAGGGCATGGCCTGAAGCTGTGCCATGAGAGGTTCAGGTTAGATGTTAAGAAGCACTTCCTCAGAGAAAGGATGGTTAGGCATTGGAATGGACTGCCCAGGGAGGTGGTGGAGTCACCATCCCTGGAGATGTTTAAGAAAAGGCTGGATGTGGCACTCAGTGCTATGGTCTAGCTGATATGATGATGGTAGGTTATAGGCTGGGTTTGCAGATCTCAAAGGTCTTTTCCAGCTTCAGTCATACTATGATCCTGTGAAAGGGTCATCAAGCATCAGAAGAGGCTGCCCAGAGAGGGGGCTGAATCATCATCCCTGGTTGTGTTTAAAAGTCATGTAGATACAGAGATCAGGGATACGGAGGGCTTAGTACAGTTGGGTTGACTATTGGACTCTGTGATCTTGAAGGTGTTTTCCAGACTCGAAGATTCTATGATTCAATGATTGAAAGAGAAATACACATGGCTATTCCTTTAGTATTATGTGTAGTTGATATTTACATAAGTAATAGAATTCTAAACTAATTGACCATGGTACTCTTTTTAAATAAAAACATTTACTGAAGTACTAAAATCATTGACTGTTTTTTTAGCTCAATACTCAGTAAGATTTACCCAGAAGGACTAAATCCTTAACTTTTTACTAATAAGAAATTGTGTCTGATTAAAAAAAAAAAAAGGCAGGGGGAGGAGAGGGAGCTGTAAGAAAAGATGGTTTAATCCACTTGGACCCCATTTTTAACTACACTCCAATATAGACATGTACTATTAATGAAGCGGTAAAATAATCAGTTTTCATTTAAAGTTATTATGTTTGGAGATGCCTATGTACTCCTCAGTCATACTGTAGAAAAGAAATTATAATACAAAGAATGTTAATACTTTTTATTTACTAAGAAGACAAAAATTCCAACCATTCTATTCAGCTAATTGAAATGTGGAAATAAAACCAACCAGATTAGAAGTAACTCACAGAAGGCATCAGTCAAACTTGATATTGACTGGTTTTGCATAATCTTAAAAGTGTGTACACACCTTTTGTTTCTGAGACTAAACTATCAAGTACTAAGCAGTAGTAAAAGCAAAGGAAAGAATTTGTACACAAGACCTACTCTAGTGCTTGGATTCTATTGCTTCTCCTCCCCTTTAAACTTCTTTCACAATTTACAAAGGGGAATAAAATATAAAATAAGAATTGTAGCTACAGGTCACTTTTAGAAAATATTTAATACAGTAAGCCCATCAGCATCTATCAAAGGAACTTTCAGATCTCTTTCTAATCATCACGGATAGAATCTTGAGTATGTGAAATGTTGAACAGCACCAAAGATATTTTAAGAAAACACACATGAAAGTATTATTTTTACCTTAAGAAATGCAATGGTTTATATTAATACATATTTAGTATTAATACTGTTTGTAATTAATAAAATAGATTCATTTTAATTTATATAAAATATTCACCAATATTTTAAGAGATCTATGCCTTGGTTCATCATGATTAACACTGACACTAGGTTTGTCCTCTTTTTGGCTGGTGTAAAACAGAATTGATATTTGATTTAGGTGAAAATATTACTCCAGAATAACTGGAACGGTTAAATAAATGGAAAAAATACAGCTATCTAAATAATCATAATCCATAAAAGCTCTTTCAGAAGTGCAGTCTTCCAAAACAATTATCAACTGCCAAAATAGAACATTTATTCAGTTGTTCTTTAATTGAATGGATAATAATCAGAACTGAGTATGCCAAGTTAAATAATAATTCACTCCATGTGTAAACAGAGGAGAACAACTTTCAAAAATGCATTAAACTGTACAATCTTGATCAAAAGCTCAAGTGCTTCTCTTTCCACTATTCCACGCAGCTTTTATTAAATGGTAAATCTTATTATATTCTTGACTTACTAAATACCTGCTATAATCACAACTGTATTCTGTAATAAACTCTATCATTTTCAGTTGTTTCAGTTAATGAAACAACTAATTATTCTATTAGATCTTCCTGGGGTATTTCAATTTAATACACAGTTGGGTGCTTATGTCCTCAAAAATGTCACAGGTAAAACCTTTCCAGTATAGAAACTGCAAAAGTATAGGGATGAGGAAAAAAATCCCAGAATTTTAATTGCACTACCAGAACTGTGACCTCCACTACCCAAATTAAGTTGGCTATGTATGTATAATTTATAAAGAATGGATTGTTCTGTTCTGATTCTGAAGTTCTAAGTTGCTAGGTAATTTTTATGTTTCTCTGTTTTTGTACATCTCTAATTTATCCAGGCAGCAGGAAATCCCATAAGAGAAAATGTACTTACTCATAACTAGCTACACAGAATTTATGGAGAAGAAAAACTTCAAAAAAAATCCTGACTACTCTCAGCAACTGTAAGAAACTGAATAGCTCAGTCTGGCTCACTACTAAAATAAAACAAGGCTCACTCTGGAAAACAACTGACTTTTTTTTTTCAGCAGGGCTATTACACCTACTCAGAACCATAATGTTTGCAAATCGAAGTATGGCAGTGTCAAAAATGTTTATTACTTGAAAGTACCTGAGTCACCTGCCAGTGAAAATTCTGGTGTCAAATGTAACTTTAAACTTAAGCAGCATGCATCATTCTCTTTTCTTAAACTTGAGGGTTTATTTCTGTATGCCTCTCCTATGGAGCTCTGCATGGAAGGAAACATCATTGAGATACTGTCACACAACTTTCAAAGATCTCTCTGTTGAAATGTAATAACACTACTGCTTTCAGGTTGTGTTTCAATACTGATGCTGATTTTATCTAGCTTAAGATACTTTCCCCCCTACCTGTTTTTAACTCAGGTCAGCATTTTACTAACACACTCCGAGTTGGATTGACATGGACAACTTCAAATTTTATTTTTACCCCTCCATAAAAAATGCTTTGTTTTAGCAGCCTCCCTCCTAACTTGATGTCCATGAAATCTAAGTAGTTGCTTCAAGACCAGTTTACCAGATGTAATATTCCCCTCACTAAGGTTCTGGTAGCTGTGGCCATGCTGAAGGAGCCTGAACAAGATGGTAATCTAACTGCAAAAGACCCATGTGCTTAGTTGGTGAGAAGTCAGGATACAGGAGAGACATAATCACTCCCCAGTGCTGTTTCTCTCTGGTTTAAGGGTCGTGTTAACTACTCTATACTGCCACTACAAGAGGAGGTTTAATTAATATAAAATCACTTAAACACTTCAAAGATTGATTTAAATTGCATTGCCTTGAATGGAGGTTTTTTTAGTGTGTGGGGTTTTTTCCTGTTTTTTATTTGTTTGATTTTAGCTGTTTGTTTGGTAGTTGTAATTTTTTTGTCAAGATCTCTGATTGGAGCTTCACAGACTTTACACTATTAGATCTCATGATGCTGATACAAGAAAAAAATGGGGAGGACCATAGCTTTCCTAGTTTTTGCATACTTGTACCAGAACAAATGGGACCACAGTCTGCACAGAATGTACTTGGCTAAAATTATCCTCTTAGGGCATGAGCACATTTAAAGTGGACTCCATATTGACAAATACTCAAGATCTCTTGTTAAGTCAGATGGGTTTATTATTAACATTTGCATTTATTATTCAGAATTGTGGCAAACTTACTGTTCTGTAAAACAATACAAATCACATTTATTGCATTTTTAAAAAGCTATGTCAGACTTATTCAAATTACAACAAGAAACTTACACAAAAAGGTTATAGTTTGAGAGACATAATAAAGGCAAGACAACATGCCCTTTAATTAATGCAAGCAAAGCAACAGATCAAGTATACTAATGTAATGAAAGCTGGCAGAAGACACTCTATTATCAAAATTCCATAACCCTTGCTCTTCTAGCTTAAGACATATTAAGCATCTTAGATGACGGAAAAATAACTTCTGCATAGTTCTTTCAGCTGATTAATTTCTTGATAGTCCAGACACAGTCTGGACTATATTTACAAGAAAACTTGCAAAAGACATTGTATAGAGTAGATATTACATATTACATGTTAATGCATGGCTAATTATTTTCAATTTGTATCTGTGGCTACAAAAAATGAACTTAACAGGATTCTTAAAAAATGCATCAAAACTTGTTCAAGATAAAGTATACAACATGCTTACTATTAATACTTGTAGCAGTAAAAAACCCACTGATCTGATTCTCAATAATACTGTCTATTGTTACAAGTAAATATCTGATAAATATGTGATGACTATAGCTATACACCTATCACTGTCTGCTAAAGAAAGACAGAGTTCTTTTCACCTCACCAGTTTAATGTGACAAACTCCAAATGAACAGTTGAAGCCAGACAGCAAAGGGTCGGATGAACCCAATGGATGGCTTGGACAAAGGTCAGAAAACTAAGTACATTAGCTGCTATTCTGGGTATATAAGTGTGAGATGTTACATTGATTCGTGTCAAGGTAAAAAC
>VZRI01004010.1:0-34676 GCA_013397515.1 Upupa epops | reverse complement strand
TCTCTCACCAGATGTCCCTTCCAACCCTTGAACCTGTGAACAGTGTTTCTGTTAACCAAACACATTTGAAATACTGTTATTTTGAAATTCCTTTTTAAAAGTGTTAGATTTGAACAATGCAGAACCTTCCCGAACTAGATTGCAATCAGCAGGTTTGTTCTGACTGAGGTGCTGCTGTTGCAGTAGGCATCCTAGAGCTAAGCTGCACAAGCTCCAACCATGTGATAGCCAATTATGTGCTACCCCAGACAGGGCTGAAAGGGTCTCTGCTCCCTGTCTCCACATAGTAAGGTCAGTATCTCAGTGCCCACGTAACAATGCATTCGCAATGAATTAATGTCAGAGATCTGCCCTGTCTGTCTCTCTAATGACATTAACATGAGGTGGTGAGTGGTTACACTGGTGGTCAGGGCAGCAGTGTCTGCTTGGGCTGTCCCTGAGCTTTATGAGACTGCACATCTTATCTGTGGAGATTGTTGCTATTTCACATTGGGGTTGATTTTCCTGTTTCAAAAGAATGCTGCCAATTCAGTGGTGAGGTTAGTCATCACAGCCAGTGTTAGCACAGTCTCTTGAGAGAATTATGATTAATAATTATGATAAATAGACTAAACCAGGTACGACTTCATTCATGACAGACCTCCAGAGCAACTACAGTGACTTTCCAGCCATTCTGGTCTCCTGACTTGGGCTTGAGTCTTCTCTGTGAAAGGGTTGTTAATGCTCTGGCAGGTGCCTTACCACCCTGACAAATGGTGGTAAAGAACCTTAGAACTTAGAACTCTGAAAAATGTGTTTATTTACTCGCCTTTGGCATGTCAGCACTGCTTTTGCATTTTCATCCTTCATCCTTGCACATGCATGTGTCAGATGTGCTGGTGTAGGAATCCCTTCTCCTCCAAATGAGCCAACTGTTGGCCAGTAGTGATCTTGGCCTTTCTGTCTCTCTCTCCTTGCTAAAGTAGACACTACTGACTAAAGTGTAGGACCCCATTTCTTCCTTTCTGTACCTTTTTCAAAAAGTGTTTATTATTTCCAGTTAAAGAACAGCAGCACTGTAAGTGTCAGCATTGAATTATACATGGCTTTCATTTCCAGCTGCACACAGTCCACCTGAATTTCCTTTTGTTTTTGAAATCACTCTGAGTGATTTTTATTTCTTGCTCTTACAGAAGGAATTGCTGAAGTCTAAAAAGCAAACAAACAGAAAACCACTTAACAATTCTTTAAGGTGACATTTAATGAATCACAACTGCTGCCTTTCACTGTAGCAGGACCTAAGTTTAATACCAAAGATAAGGTAAGCTTAATGTTTTTCCAGAGCTGTTACTCATTGTTCTGGATCGGGAGCAAATTTGGAGGGCAGAGAGACCTGGTTAGGAGTTCCCTCCTCCCCATCTGTGTGATGAAAAGGTTCAACATCCCCAATGGAAGTGAAAAAATTAAGTAGTTTTATAAAGAAGGCTTATTAAATAACAATGCTAACTAATCAAAGGTAATTCCCCTCCCTAAAACCCGACCCTACACTAAAAACCTACTACCTCCCAAAACCTGAAAGGGTCAACATCAGATGCCAGGGGAAGCAGCTGAAGGTAGAGCACTGGAGGTAGACAAAATACATGAGGAAAGGCGGCTGTAGCGAAACGGTAGTGAAAAAGCAGCAAAAGTGGCTTCCACAGGGAGCAACTCCCAGAGTTGCTCCCCTCCCTGAACTGAGGGGCCCAAAACTGGACACTTCCAGTTGTGATCTCACCAGGGCAGAGTAGAGGGGAAGGAGAACCTTTCTCCATCTACTAACCACTCCACTTCTAATCCACCCCAGGATGCTGTAGGTCTTCTTTGCCACCAGGGCCCATTGCTGGCTCCTGGTCATCCTGCTGGCCACCAGGACCCCCACATGCCTTTCTCCTCTGCTGCTCTCCAGCAGTTTATGATAAATCTCTCACCTTGTCTTTCTGCACGAAGACATAGTAATGTTATTAATGAAGGCATAAGTTAAATGTGCTCTACTGCCTTCTTCACTGCTTTCTTTGCTGCTGCGTTTCACTGCTTCTGGACCCCTCGCTGTTCGCCATGGAGTTCTGCCTTTCCCTCACCTGGAGCTGAGAAATTACTGCCTCTCACCCCGCTGGAGTTTTCCTCTCCCAGAACCTGGGAGAGAACCTCTCACAGAACTCCTTGAGGGAGCCCAGCACAGAACAACAAACTCAATGGAGGGAGTGGAACATCTGCCTGATGAGAAAAGGCTGAAGGAACAGGGTATCTTCAGCTTGGAGGAGACTGAGGGGTGGAAAGGATCGGTGTCAGAAGAAAGGAGCCAGGCTCTGCCCAGTGGCATCCAATGCTAAGACAAGGGGCAACAGGTGTCAGCTGGAACACAGGAGGTTCTACATCAAGATGAGAAGAAATTTCTTCCCAGTGAGGGTGACAGAGCCCTGGAAGGGGCTGCCAAGGGGAATTGTGTAGTATCCTTCTCTGGAGACATTTAAAACCCTCCTGAACTGTTCCTGTGTGACTGGATCTAGGGGCTCCTGCTCTGGCAAGGAGATTGCACTGGATGATCTTTCGAGGTCCCTTCCAATCCCTGACACTCTGTGACTCTGAGAAACAGACCACATTGTGAACACTATTTCAAATCAATCTCTTTAACGTGCTCTGCAATGGCTGCTACGTTTTGTGTTCTGAAGAAGCTGATGTGCCAAACATTTCACTACTTTGGGATTTTCCCCATGATTTTACTATAAACTGGCCAAACATTGTGCTGAACACTTAGCTATGCAAATCTAGATGTATATTGACATGGGGGGTTACATTTTGTTTGGTATTTGCTATCAATAATCAAGATCTCTTTGTAGTCAGAAGGCCTTGAGTTGGTCCATGCAGACTCAGCTGATCTCTCTTCAGCAGACAGAAGCAAAGGGTTAATTCAGTTGTGTGGTTCCTTAGTCTGTCATTGAGGCTTCTTTCTTTTTCTCATGATTTAAAGTGAATACTTCAGTCTCCTAGGCTGTCAGTCTGTCACTTCTCATGAGCGCTAAATACTCCAGGGGAAAAAAGCAATTTATTACATTTTCACAACACAAGCAGACTGGATGGCTCGGGAGGTTGGTAATGAGGCTGCATCCTGACGTTCCAGGGACAGTGAGAGCTGCGCGTGCTGTGTGCCAGTGCAGAAGCACATCTGGGGAGACACCTCATAGATCACACCAAAGACACCGAAGATGGAATGCTGTCCATAGGGTCTGATTTTCTTGTACCTGTTTGCAGAAAAAACAACCCCTTGCAGTTGTAGTTTAGCTACTGAAATTCTTGTCACTCCCAGCTGTTCTGTCAGGATTCTAGTGCAGGGTCCTAGTGCAGAGGGAACTTTCTTTCCTTGGCTTGAGCTGTGCTTAGCAGTCAGCTCTCACACAGCATGTATGGATGTGGTATCAAGCTGATTTAGACCATTATGGTCTAGTATGTTATGGCTTACTCCAACTCCAAAGTAAAATGTGTGACTAGGCTTCCACACCTAAGTAAGGTAAAGTACAAAATAACCTCAACAGCTGAACATTCTGGTTTGATAGAAAGAAGCTACGAGGAACGTAAAGATTTTTCACTTATGGCCATCACTTACAGTTCTGAGGCTACCTGACATAAACTGAATTATATTTGTTTTAAAAGCCTCTGCTTCTGACTGGTGCAGCATTGTAGAAAGCAACATGAATGAATTTCAGAACTATAACTGACTTAATGATTACAGAATGTAGCTGCCTTTAATTCATCATCTTTGCCAAATAGGCTTTTTTTATTCAAGGGTTTGAAAAGAACATTATTGCCATAATTGCAGACTCTGAGACAGATGGTACAAAGGCAGTGATGGATCATGCTTTACTAATATATTTCGTTATCAGATGTTCACACCAGAAGTATTTACCTTTATATAACGTTGACATGAATTGTGCAGGCTGCAAAACAGATTTATTCTTCTAGAAAGGTGTTCCTAATACAATGAATACAGTGCCATTTGGAACTGCAAGCCTCGAGGCATTTGTATCCCGCACCAAAAAGTTTAATTAATTCAAAGCTCAGGTTGTTTTGGTGTTTTTCTTCCCAACACAGTCACTAATAGAATCACACAACCAGCTGAAGTGAAATAAGCAGCACTGCTAAACCTGATGTGTAAAATCAAAACCTGGGCAGTGGTATCGCTGAGAAACCTCAAGGATGAGAAACATGGTCCTGCCTCAGATCAGTCCTGTAATCAATGCCAGAACCGTACTGGTTAGCCACACTTTTCAAAACTAAATAAATACACTAACAAATAAAAATCCATCAGTAGGTTCCTTGCCCGTGTTGCACCTTCTGCCTGGTGAAATTTGGCAGTATAAATGCAGGCAGTTTAATTTAAAAATAGGTAATTTCTCATTTAAAAATATTAAACCCTCGGCATTTTTATTCTGTTGGAATAAATTCAGCCTTTTCAACCTCAACTATAAATTTAACAATGTAAGCCAACAGCAATTGGCAGATGAATATATTTTAAGTTTGTGTAATTATAGCTCCTTAGTCTCAATACAGTCACAAGAGAGGCCCAGCAAGCTATTTGTTTAAATAAATGTTAGCTATGTGAGGTACTTCCCCTGCAGCTGCTTTTGCTGCTACATTCACCAGAAGTCAAATATGAGAGGTGTGGGTTGATTTAATTTTGCTGTTGATGTTTGCAGCTTAGGTAGGTCTGTACATTAGCTCCCCATCCAAGGTAACCAAATCATAGCTGGTTTATCACTGTCAGCTCTTCCATTTGTTTTGGAGCTCTTAATTTAGTTTTCTATTTGTTTTGCTGCTGGTATAGTGGAACATGAGTTATGTGCTTCGTATCTCTTTCATGCAGCACCAGATCTAATTAACTCCTTCTTAATAGCAAATAATTAGTGATGCTTTTAATAGGTACATAAATATGTGGGAGGGAAATACTACAAAAAATAGGAGCTTTTTGTGTAATGCTTCCACATAAAAGCAAACTTAATTCCTCTTGATAATAGGACTGTGCTAGTCATTTCCTAATCTCTTAGAATCAAAAACTTCAGCTCTGGGTACCTCTGGTTTAATTTCTTGCTTCTACTCAGTCTATCAAACTAGTTGAACTTTGCTTTCCCTTGCATAATGCCATAGGTTTGCACCAGAAGATAAATGCACCCTTAGACTTCCACCAAGATCATGGCTATCCAGCGACACGTTACATGTAGTCATTCCAACCTTGGTGCTAAACATTTGGAAAGAGAGTCAAATGTTACCTGCTTTCATGAGCCCTGTGATGGCACCAGATGAGGTGCCTGGCCTGGGAGCTGGCACACGCTGCTGAGTTCCTAGGTCTTGTGGTGGCTGCTTGGGTTGAAGCACTGATGCTGTGCAAATCAGTGTAGTGCTGCTCAGCTGTCCCTGGGGTTACCTGTCACAGCTCATACCACAGAGCGAGCATACTCAGTGCACGGTTTGCTCACACCAAGGCATAGCCCAACAGTGTGCTTGTGCCTCTTGCCACTTAGAGCTCCAGGCCAGGTGCCTTTGAACACCCTTATATTTGTAAAGCCAATGAGGTTGGTAGACACCACAGCTGAATAAGAAACTACTGTCCTTTAGAGTGCTCTTGGGACAAACACCAGGCTATTTTTCTTCTCGTTGAAAGAAAGCAACATGAAATGAGAGGTTATTTTTTTGTTTCTTTTATTTGGATGTAAGTAGGTTTGTCCATAAGATGTCAAACACAAAGTTGTGTTTTCAGGAAATACAGGGCTCTTGCACCTCCTGCTGCTGTTGAGCTGCTGCTGGGTGCAAGGAGGTGCACTGTAACGAGGTGCCTCACTAGGGAGCTGCCGAGTGCAGGCAGTGCTGGAGGACCTCTGGAGATGTTGGAACATGTTACAGAACACATGTTGTGATGGTTTTGTCCTGGAAGATGGTCACACATATTCATAATTCATATGACCTGTCAACAGTTGTACAGAATGTTTCATGTCTTTACGTGAGGTAAGCCAGTGACAGGATAACATACAAGTGTGAACAGGTTTTCTTCTAAGTTATTGATGCTTGCGATTCAGAACACTGGATGGAATGGTGCACTTGTGTGTTTTGTTATTCTTGCAACTGCCAGGAATGATGCCAACTTTGTATTTATGACCTCACACTTCCCTCTAGATAGAAGGAGACATGACACTTATAGCAGGAATCCATTACAGTGCCTTTGTCCTTCAGTTGCATTGCAGATCAAACTCTGAGGTTACTAAACCCTGACACATCCTATGGTTAAGTTTTAGATGTGTGTGTAGAGGTCTCAGGGAATCCAGGAATTCTATATTTCTAAATACCCTTATAACATTCTACCCACTAGTGTTCTCTACTCTGCTCTGTAGATGAAGCTGAATGAACTAGGCTTCTTTATTTTTGGTAACGGATAGAAATAACAACAACAGAAGTCTTCAAATTATCTGGAAAGGGCAGCCCTTACAAATGGTTTGAAGTCATTCATCTTGGTTGGTGTGACAAAAGAGTACAATAAATCACTCTAGGCCATGAAGTGTAGCCCTTGCAGCATCAGCTTAGTTGTACTCAAAGAAATGTCCCATTTTCTTCCTTTCGTTTGTAGGGTACCAGTGGGACTTCCTGGTTAAAATTAGTTATTATAGAGGCAGAGCTACTGGGAAATCATGGGGTTGATGCAATTACAAATTTCATAATGCTGTGCTGCCACATGCTGTTCTGATATGTGGAAGTGTATTGATTTTGACATTTGTGGTGGGGGCTGTGTGCCCCTAATCACCAAAAGCAATCCTATGTATTTTTAAATGTTTTATGAATTTGAATTGCACAGTTTTGGTCAAGAGAAGAAAATGTGTATGTTTTGATAGAGTAGCTGCTGAAGGTAAGTGTTGGGGAAGGAAAGCATAGATGGGATTGGAGTAAGAGCTGTGGAAGACAAGGAGAGCAGAATGTAAATAAGAGAGGGCAAAAGACTAAACTGATGCTGTCAAGATGAGAAAGGTTCTTTCCAATGCTCTTGTTTCAAGTCAGTCAATCTGGCTGGGGCTTCTTGAGGGAAAGGATGTAACCAAGTGATTCCCCAAGCATGCTCACAGCCTGCAAAGAGGCTTGACATTCCCTTCCAGGCATCACTTGCATAGCATGCTGGTAAAACAAGATCAGATATTTAGTATACAGGTTATAACTCTGTGTTCTTCAGCAGCAGTAGATAACTCAGTGAAAGGCTTCATTGAATAAAATTGAAGAGGGCAAGAGGAGTTCCCTCATCAAGTGCTAGTCCACAAGTTCAGTGCACTCGTGGTCCAGGGTCATGCGGTGGAGAACTCTTGATAGGAGGCTCTTAGCTGCTGTGGTGTGCTCCCTTCCCAATGTGTTTGTAGTGGTGTTTCCCACAGTTGCCTGCTCTGTTCTTGTCTGCTGGCATCCCAAGGATGAGGTTCTGCAGTGCCTAGAAGAGGAAGTTATTTGGCAGAAACCAGAACTATATGTACTGGAGTTTAGATAAGGGGTTTTGAGAGGGAAGAGGGGTTTTCTGCTTTCCATTTGAAAAGTACTTGGAATGTTGTAAGTGAAGTAATGTATAGTGATGCCAAAACATGATACCCATTGGCTATCAAAAGGAACCTGGGTCTTGGACTCACTGAATGGAGCTACAGGAAGGAGATAATTTAATACCTCAGGCAAGTACTTGTGCAGTCTTAGGGCCATATTTCAGGTGTATTTTACAATATATTTATTTTATATAGGTGTTGGAACACTGTAGAATATAATCATTCATCAAGTCTTTTCATCTGTGATTTTAATGGAAGTAAATAATGCTGCATGCTCATCTCAAAAACATTCAGTTTTATTTCTTCTGCTGGTATCTAGTGACAAACAGGAACTGGTGGTGCTCTGGCTTATGCACTGTAAATATAATAATCATAGCGACATTTTCTTTCTCCTCTCAGGAGTGCCACTCAGTAACACTAACACAAGCTGTTCATAGGATGCTGCTGTGACCAGTGAACTCTCAGCAGAAGTCATGTTGTAATTTCTTTTCTGAGTCCTTGGATTTCTGTCATCTTCCAGAACCTCTGCTCATGTTAGAGGATGTGATAAAGCTAAAGCTGCAGGGTTACCTTGATGCACATCTGTACCTGTTTCCCATTGTTTCTGATGTGTTGTTGAGAGACACGTTGCTTGTAAGTGTTGTGCTGCTGCCAGTCCTCCTGCAGAAGGGAGACACTTCATCCCCAGAGGTGTCCCACGAATTGTTGAGTAAACAATAAACCTGCAGCAGAGACTGAAGTGTACAGGAGAATAAATTGTCTTTGATCAGTTCTGTTCACCTCCTCAGCACTTTTAATTCCACATCTCAGGATAACAGTAATGTGAAACAGTATTATATAACTGCATGCATTTTAACAGAGGAACATAGGAAGGATAAATAGCACGGTGTTTTTAGAATCTATTAAAATATTAGAGTGGCACTGATTTCTGTACCAGTATCTGGAAAATGAAATGGATGTTGTGTGAAAGGCTGAAATACAAATTCCTTAGCTCTTGCCCATCACTCCTATCACCGTTATCTTCATTCAGGAAATGTAAACATTTGCTTAATTTTCTGCCAGAAACGGAACATCACTCTTTGTCTGTGAAATGATTCAGTATCCTGTTCCTGGAGCTCATCACCAAAGCGCTCTCTCAGCTCCAGCAAATCATCTTTTCCCTTTAATGAGAGGAAGGAAATGTGAGACCATCACCACATGCACCTTCTCATTAGCAGATGTAGCTGAAAAGGAACCAAGCTGCCATTGTGCAAGACCAAGCACAGTACTGCTTTTGAAAGCAGAGAACTGTTTTCTCTGCTACTTGTCTCTGTAAGAAAATAAAGACAGCAGAACACCAAGAGGCAAGTGCAGCTATCCCCCACAAAGGAGAAAGTGTGCAAGAGGAAAACTTAACACGTAGTGCCTCTGATCATTTCCAGCTGATGTTCTCTTGACTGTCTGAACTTCACTGAGCGCTACTACACTAGGATCGGGCTGATGGGTAAGAAGCAGACTGTTACTGTGTAATTGCTATTCAGCTGGCCTGCTCATGTGTGCACTGCTCCTACAGGGATGGGGCAAGTACTGCTCTGTGGGGAAAAGAAACAAGCAAACAAACCTAGGAGTTTTCCCACAGCTGCTGATTTGTTTGTATCAAAAGCTCGTTTTCCTGGTAAGCTTGAGCATCCCTAATAGCAAGTAGACTATTTGTTGTTCCCTCTGTATCTTAGAAATGCAAATAAAAGCTGAAAGGCCTCCCAGCTTCTTTGTTTTAGTTTTATCCCTTCCAGAAAAGGATGTCTTTCAACTGATGCCTTTATTAGCCCCTAGTCTACTTTATCAAACACCAAACTCGGGGCTTTGAATAGCGAACATCACTCATGTCTTCCTTCTTGTAATTATGGTGGAGAACCCTGAGTTTAAAATGCTTTTGCACCAAGCGTTAGTAGAAATCTTTTTCTTTGTGAGGTTTTGAAGCCTGAAATGACTACCAGTCACTCAGAAGTAATTGCTTACCTTTATTGCCTGTATTCAGAGGCGGCTGAGCTGCAGTGTTGTATGCCTGAGGTCTCCAAGTTGCTACATCTAGTCAGTATTAGCTAATTACTCTGGACTTTGAGAAACAGGGAGAGAGATGCATTTTTCAACAGCTGCTGAGGCAGAAGTGTGCATTACTGTGACAACTGGCCTTTCCAAACGCTAATGCTTTGCTTGCAGGGTGATCACTGCAGGCAAATCATGATGTTCTAATGACTGGAATGTGCCTGATTCACATGTTGTGATCTGTGACAAAAGGTACAGTTGGACTAGTACAGGCCTTGCACTATGCCCTAACATCAAATAGAGAGCAGGCTTTCCCTGCAGTGAAAAGCTGGGTGCCCCAGCCTGCCCAGCTGGAAAGTCGCAGCATGCCTCAATTAGTAAAAATGTCTTGGAGATTATTGGCATTCTAACCTGAGTACTTTGTGGTTCTGTGTCACTTCTTTGATTGGTTAGACCTGAGAACTGTCAGAGAACATGACACTGCCAGGCCTGTCCCTAACTGCCTCTATCTAGATGATGGGATGGAAACAGCTGTGGCACCAACACTTCTGTAGTAGCAGCCCTGTTTGTTGTCAGAAAAGCAGGGACTCTGACGCTGCATTAATGGTAATTTAATAACAAAAATTTCACAGTGTGTGAAACCTTTATTCTGAAGAGTCTCTTGAAGGTTTCTGAATCTGTGGGATTGATCTGTGATGGACTAAGGAAACCGTTGAGAGGGAAACTGAGATATCAGCTCAGACACAGAATTTTCTGTAGGCATCTGGCAGATAAATTCAGCTGCAATGTTGATCAGTCTCACAGTAGACCAGCACAGGAGTTTGGGCTATGAAATGGTGCAAGACAAATGAGAGGAAACTGATGCCAATTTACGTCTTAGGCAGGGGAGAAAATCCTTTTTCTCTGCTGTGAGAATCAATTGGAAATGACACTTTATCCTCCAGATGTGAAAGCAGTGTCAGATGTGCACTCTGCAGCGCAACAGGTGTGTGTGCTGTCACCAGCAACAGAGTGAAGCTGACCTCCTGCATTTCAGGGCTGGCTCAGAGCTGAGGTGTGTCCCTGTGGCCATCCCTGTGCACACAGACATGCAGCTCGCAGGCATGAGGTGATTCTCTCACTTGCATGTGGTAGGATTGTTTTTGTTACCGCTCAGATCACGCTGTATCACCAGTTACTCATGTTTGAGAGAGTTGGGACTGACAGATTGTCCAGTTTTTTCTAAGTGGGACTTCGGGTTGGTTGTTTTCCTTTGGGGAGATTTTCACAAAGGGGAGATAAAAACCATTAGACTGTGGTGAAGACAAAGAAAACAATGTGTGACACTAAACCGGAACAGAATTCATAGCTCAAAGATAAGAGTTCAGGCATAAAACTCTGTAAAGGAGGGATGATAAATTGGTTCATGAACAGCAAACAACAGCTGAGGTCTGAGACCACCTCTGTTGCACCAGTAAAGAAATACTAATAGAGAAACAAGAGAAAACAGGAGCAGAAGGAGTATCTGTGTAGCTGAGAAACCCTCTGAATATTCTTGCTAATGAGATTATGATATAAAGAATTAAATGTATTTGCTATATTTAAAAAAATCCAACAAGCCAAGGTTTCAAGCAAGCATTTAATCAAAATCTCAGCAAAAGCGAGACCAATTTTTGCTAACTTTCATTTTTGGACTGGCTCTTGTTTTTAGTATTGGAGCCTGTAACTGCTGCCATTCTGTCTCGCTGTAAAAAGTTACAATTCCATGAGAGGGCTGTTTGCTGCTTCTCAGAATGTACCTCTAGCTCCTTGTTCCCACTGCTAAGCATGTCAAGGTGATTGTAGCTGAGGTAGATATGCAGGAAGGGGCTTCTAAAGCAAACTTCTGATGTGGAAACCTAACAGATGGCCTTTCGCTGGCTCCTTCATGGCCAGAGAGAGGATTTGGTGGGAAAGAACATTCCTGTTGGCAGCCTTTGCTCTTAATACCGAGTGTAAAGAGAGACATACCACAGGGAATGTCTCTCTGTCTGTAGTGACTCTGGCATGTCAATGTGTGTGAATCTTGCTAACATTAAGTGTCTGGACAAAACCAGTGCAAAGAAAGCACAGTCACGCGTTCTGATTTGTTTATCCCTGCCTCTTGGGGTTTTTTTGAAGCCTTGACGTTTTGTCAACAGTTGTACGAGACATGCTCCCTTATGATGGAGACATCCTCTCCAGCTGTGCACACTAGACTTCAGATATCATGCAGGATCCTGTGTATACTTTAACTGTGAAATTTCAACACTGGGAGATGGAGGAGGGTGACGGTAGTTGGTAGAGATGGTTAACTGAAGTGAGGAGCACAGGAGATGGTATTAAACATGTAAATACACTACATCTGCTCAAGCTCCAGAATCTTTTATGAAGAAGAAACTGTAATTGGTCTCAGCTTTACAAATACTCATTATTAAATATCCAAACCAAATCCACTCCTTAGTGGGGACTTTATCATAACAACATGCTTTCTTTTTCTTCTTTAAACAAGATTTCAGTAGTATTTCTAAAAATGCTTTTAAAAAAGTAATTATTGAAACCATTCAATTTGGGGAACTTTTCTCAAGATAACTGAATCATTCACTACAAAATACTTCATCTAACTCTGCCACTCCAAAAATCTCTAAATATTTCAATCCCTTTAGAGTCCAGTGCAGTTGGAAAGAACTTACTGTACTGTAACAGAATATGTAATTCAGCGGCAGCTCATCACTCTGGGCTTGGGTTTTTGACCATTTGATATTCATATGGCTGTACTTGCAAACAAAATACAACGGAATAGAGGAACAGTTAAACATGTAAGCAATGTCACACTCTAAATTTGAAGGATATGCAACTGGTCCTTGGTGTTACCTTTTTATCCTAACAAGGTTGGAACCTGTTCCTCCACTCAGAGATAATTGGTGTGGTTCTACATAAGGTGGTGCCCATGGCTCAGGGGCTGCTCAAATTCATTTCTAATAAACAAACCTTTAAGTGTTCTGTGTATGAACTCCCAAATACAAAAGCAGCGCAGTAAAGCTGGCTTTAGAACCCAGTACCAGGACTTTGCACTTCTCTTGAGAGCATTCTATTACCAGCAATTCCTTGTAGAAATAATTGCTGCCAACACTTCGCTTCTAGACTTGCTGTGCATTCTGATAGCTTTGACAAAAGCATGGTTTCTCTTACTTTGATGAAAACTGCTGATACTAAAATGACCACCAAAAAGTTAGTGAATTGCCTACTTTTTCTTAAGGGAAGTTTTTGTAAGTTATCTGTTTATGGTTCTGAAATGTGCAATGATAACCAGCTCTTCTTTGCTGAGAGATTTCCATTCATTACCAACGTGGTAACAAGAGAAGCTTTTTCCTAACAGCATTCATCGATGAGAGGACATGCACACTGCCACATCAAAAGTAGTCTTCCATAAATTCTGTTGGCTTCAGATAAATAACCCTGACTTCTTTAAAAACAAGTCCAATTCATATTTTATGGTGTTTTGGTTTTGCTAACTTGCTCCAGTCATAGGAGCTCAAACTACCCTGCTGGTTATCAGCTTTCTCAAGTAATTTAGAAGTTAATTTTTCTTCCTTGAGAGAGAAAAATAATTACTGAATACATGAGCAGAACATTATCTATTGCTGCTAGAAGCAGAAAAACATGAATAGAGAAGAAATAATTATTTAACTGTGACCCTGTAGTGTCTTTCAGTGCTCAGAGGATCAGGTCAGGTGCTTAAAAACAACTGCTGTAGGGATTTTCACATCAGTCCCACGCAGCATCCTAGCATCCCAGTTAGGAGGTTACAGTCTGGATGGGTGAGCAAAATACTGCTTGGCTGGTCCTATCCAGGGGATGGCTGTACTCCCCCTGGCAATAGCACAGGGTCTGGCCTATGTGAGGTGCACCCAGCCAGGTCATTGGAGTGCCCAGCATTGTGTTGGTACAAGTCTGGAAAGATCTGAAAGATCTCATGCTCACAAAGAGCAGGGCGTATCTGATGATATGAAAAACTGATTTTGGAAATGAAAATCTTGAGCTTTTGTGTTTTAATGGATAACATGTTTAAAGTACACTCAAAGACACTCCTTATTTCCCTAAAGAATCATCCTACTAGGTATGCCATTTCCCAACCACAACCAAAAAGTGGAACAAAACTTCTTTGCGTCCTCAGAGCATCTCCTCGGATGCTTTCACCCACTTGCATAGTCTTTCCTACATCTTTCTTGGATTCATCTATGCCTCACAAAATGCAAATAAGAGCTTTTTTACTGAGTGTATCAGTCTAAAAATTCAAACTTCAAGCAGCAGTGCAAGTACCCTGTGAAATATCCTATAATTTAGGAAAACCCTTGTGCATCCCAAATTCATTTCCACCTCCATTTCTCAATATATTAGTGGGAAATTGTTAACTTGTGGATTTTCTGGTTGCTATGCTGATCAAAAAGGGAGGATTATTTTTTTAAGTCTCTTTGAAGAATAACAAAAGCAAATGAAAGATGAAGCAATTGAATAACATCAAAAAGAATTATCATTTGGTGCTGACCTTTCCTCTTTGCTACTGGTCAGTTTCCAGTTCAGGAGTGTGTTCTCACACGTACCTTGGACGGATGGATCCAAGCTGCCTTAGGGGATGGAGATGCACAATGAGAGACAACAGGCTCAACCCCAAATTTCTTGCAAGTTTTAAAGTATGTGTCTCCATGGGGAGATTCAGAATTCATGTTGTGATGTCTGTACCACTTAGCCTTGAGTTGAAGTTCTTGGATTCACTGCATCCTGTGCTGGGTAACACTGTCACGAGCTTCTGTCCTGTGTTACAATGTGGTGATAGGCAATGTGTAACTTCCAAACAATTCAGCTGCACATTCTCAGTGCAGAAAAATACTGGACTCTATGTTTTAAGGAAAGTTTGGGTTTTTTTCACAGAGCTCATGTATGGTAGACTGCTAGTTGCTTCAGTATGGATCTGCAGGGACAGGAGATTGTGATCCTCTCTGCCATGGTTACGGTTGTCTTTTAAAAGCTTTCTCTGATGCTTGGTAGTACAGAATTGTTAGTGTGAGCCTGAGTGCAGCTCCAGAGCTCAGCTACACAGGCAGGTAAGCAAGGCTGGTAACAGAGCACTTCTCGGGTTTGGTTTGTGTGCTGTTCATGCTGACCAGAAATGTGATGGGGTACAAATGCAGAGTTGCTTAGCAACAATGAGTATAATACTTCTAACGTGATGTTTTTATCATAGATCTCTTGTGATGTCTGCATATGAAAAATAACAGTGGTTGTTTTTAAAATCAGTGAGGATGAAGGGATCTGTACCAGTTTAGAGCTGTCCAGGACATGGATGTTTTGAATGTCAACAGACTGAATACTTTCTGCTTTCATTTGGGGGGCGGGGAGAGCATGGGTTTGGTTTTTAACAAAATAGTGGGCAATTTGCTCTCTCATTTCTCCTAGTTTTCTTGGGGAAATAATGGCCTGTAAAGCTGCTTTCATCTCCTGTAATGACCCTGTGGTACTGGTATGCTAATGTATTCAAATGAGACATTATGTTTCAAAACCCAATAGTAGAGATCTAAAAACTCCAATATACTAAAAATAGGAACTCTTGGACTGGGGGATGTAATGTAACTCTGTTCACCAACCCAGCACTCAGCTTCTGAAAATAATTGTTTTGTAACAGAACAACGACACTGTGGGAAGGTTGGTGGCACCCCAGTAGCTGCCTTGAGTTCTTCAGGAGAGCAGTGCTGGATGAGGTTTGTTGTTGGAGTCCATGTTAAATGATCAGCTGGAAGTGGAAAGCTGTTGTCAGTGATGTAGGCTCTGCCCACCTACAGATTTGCCTCTAGCAGCATGAGCATCCACCTTCTCTGCTGCTGTGGAGCAGTCCTGGTGAGGGGTGGGGATACCAAAGGTGTGAGCCTGACAGTTTCTGCCTTTTCTGTCTCCTGTATCACACACAAGCTCTGATATTTTCAGATCAAGAAGTTCTTGGAGGTGAGGAGGGTTAGATTAACAAGCAGAACTAGACTCAGAATTTACATTGCTCCACAAGAAAATGCCACCAATGGTTAAATACCTTCTCAAATCATGTCAGTCTCTCTAAATCAACCCGTTCATGAGATAGCATAGAGGTCAGAAATCTTTGCTGAAAGGCTAGACCTGAATTTTTCTGTATATGTCCTTTGGATCAACAAAGATCTTGAGGTCCCTGACAGTTGTACACAATTTAAACTCAGTATGCAAGGTGAAATCAAACTGTGCTTTTAGAGAGCTGGAAATTTGATGAACAATTTGCAGCAGCTTGTTTACATGTTCCCTTCAGACTTTGAATTTAATACAATTTAACAGAATCAATTATCTTTGTTCATTCTTCAGCTATTTTGATTTATAAAGCAAATAGAACTACCTTCCACCACCACTGAATTCCTGGGATTATTTGCATCAGGTAGGTAAAAACATTCATTAACTTCTTCATAAACAGTAATTAGCCAGTGCCCCAGCTTCTCTCAAGTTACGTCTCACAGCAGAAATAGTTGTCATTATTGCAAAAAATGTCTCAATCCTCAATCTCCCAAGGAAAACTCTACAGAATTACAGAATCACAGAATTATTGAAGCTGGTACAGACCTCTGAGCTCATCCAGCCCAGCCCATGACCTGATAACACCACACTGGCCAGATCAGGACACTAAGTGCCTCATCCAGTTTTTTCTTAAACACCTCCAGACATGGGGACTCCACCATTGCCCTGGGCAGTCCTTTCCAGGGTCTGATCATCCTTTCCATGAAGAAGGGCTTCCTAACCTCACCTAACCTCACCCTCCCTTGCAGCAACTTCAGGCCCTGTCGTCTCATCCTGTCACTAGTTGTCTGGGAGAAGAGCCAACCCTCATCTGTCTACAACTTCCCTCCAGGTAGTTATAGAGGGAGACGGTCCCTCCTGAGTCTCCTCTTCTCCAGGCTGAACAATCCCAGCACCCTCAGTTTCTCCTCACTAGACTTTCCCTCCAGTCTTTTTTCCATCCTCCTTGCTGTCCTCTGTACTCATTCCAGCCACTCAACCTCTTACCTGAAGTGAGGAGCCCAGAATTGCCCCAGTGCTCGAGATGAGGCCTCCTCAGTGCCCAGTACAGGGAGAGAATGAAGTCCCTAGTCCTGCTGGCCACACCATTGCTGATCCAAGCCAGGATGCCTTTGGCCTTTTGTGCCACCTGGGCACAAGTCGATAAGCATGTATTCCTTTACAAAGCTGCACCCCACAACCTGCACCTCCACTTTGGTGTCAACTCACATATGAGTTTTGCCATGCAGCAGAAGTGACTGGACCAGATGTGTTGATGCACCCAGATCTAAACATCTGGTTTCAGCTGAGAAACTACATTATGTGGTTGTGAGGTTTCTCAGATGGGTTTTTCAAGCTCTTACTGCATAAACAGCAGATGACTCAATACACAGGTAACAGAAGTAGTTACATTACAGACAGGCTTTTTAATTGACTCTTTGTCTTGACTAGACAATAAGAAAAAGATGTTTATTAAGTTTTCTTGCCTTTTTACATCTCTGTCACCAGACTTCCTTCTATGTGACAAACATCTCTCAGATTTCTTGAAGTATGTAGTAAGGAACTGTAATTAATATTCAGATGGCTTTATTGTGGCTGTTCTGGGCCTTGGCCTTGGGAATCTGAAGAACATTTACTTAGAACATTGCTATGTGTAATCCTCCTGCTCATGTGCCCTTGAGGTCACAAACGGATCCAGTATTTTTCCTATAGGATAAGTTTGGGGTGGGAAATTTCACATAACAATTAATATTCACTAGATATATTTGAAGAGGGAGAACTAATTAAGTTGCCCATGCAGGATTGTTATCATATATTCACTAATTATTAACCTGCACTGAATTTCTCTTCTGTCCCTCGTTTGATAAAACTGGAGACACTGGAGGGACTGTGGTGGCTGTTAATGATAGCCCTTTCTGAAACATCAAGCTCAATGTCACGATGCATGTGCTACATCAGTTGTTTCTGGCTTTCTTTGTAAAATCCCAATCCACCTTTGTTCTTAAAAAGCCGCATCATTTCCTGCGAGCGGCGAGCGTTACTCACGCATTCCTACTCTGCGTTAGTTAATATACATAGGAAAGAATATCAATCTTCATTCTGGTCCTTCAAAACCTTGTAACGTCCCTGCGGACCAATAGTTTGTCTTTTAGTGCTACCCATTATAATCATTTCATTAAATAACACTTTATTCACAGTTCTTCAGAACTCCTCCTCCGGCATAACTGATAATTATGTGCAATCATATAAAAATCATTACTGAAATTCATATTCATAAAGCCTGTCTCATCACCAGCTACCTCAGCTACCTTTTCAAAGGGACAGAGAGGGAGCATTAATCTTATGTCTGTTTTTTATAGCTCACACAGCACTTGTTGAGTCTTTTTTTTACCCCCATGGCTTTCATGGAAATAATGGGGGGAGGGGGGTTTGCTTCAAGTTGCTGCTTTAGTGCCTCTTCCTTGCTTACAGCTAATCAGCTGGATGTTTTAAAAAAGCCTAATGTGTCTCATAAACATAGCATGGAAGGTGCAAAGGAGGGGGACGGGGTGCCACATACAGCTGGGAGGAAATGAGATTACTTCAGTTGTTCCAAACACCCCAGTGCTTGAGCTGATTCTGAGCATTGAGGCACTGAGGGCAGTTCCTTCACCTGCAGGACCTGGGCAGCCAGCTGCAGTGAGCAGAACTGAACCTCTAGTGTCTAGTCCTGCTGAATAATGTGGCCAGCAGGACTAGGGATGTAATCCTCCCCTTCTACTTGGCACTGATGAGGCCTCACCTTGAGTACTGGGGGCAGTTCTGGGCCTCTTGCTTCAAGAAAGAGATTGAGGTACTGAAGCAGATCTGTTACTGAAGCTGGCGAAGGGGCTAGAAGGTAAGTCTGATGAGGAGAGGCTGAGGGAGCTGGAGCTGTTTAGCCTGGAGATAGAAGACTCAGAGAGAACCTTCTAACTACCTGAAGGGAGGCTGTAGACAGGTGGGGATCAAGCTCTTCTCCCAGGCACCTAGTAATAGGATGAGAGGGCAGAGCCTGAAGCTGCCAGGGGAGTGTTTGGTTGGATGTTAGGAAGCCCTTCCGCACAGAAGGGGTGATCAGATATTTGAATGGACTTCCCAGGAAGGTGGTTCTGTTCCCATCCCCAGAGGTGTTGAAGGACAGCCTGCCTATAGCCCTTAGTGCCCTGGCCTGGCTGATGTGGTGATGTTAGGTCATGGGCTGGGCTGGATGAGCTCTGAGGTCTTTTCCAGCCTTAATGGTTCTCTGATTCCTCCTGTCAAGCCTTGCCCTTAAATCAGCTCTGGGCTATGGACCAGCTAGGTAGAGTTGGCAAGTAATTAGCTCAAGTTTTGGTAGTGTGACTAATAGACACAGAATTCCTGAGAAAGAAGCAGCTCCTCTTTGTGGAAAGGGGAATCACAGAATCACAGAATAAACGTGGTTGGCAAAGACCTCCCATATCACCGAGTCCAATCATACCAGTACCGCTTGTGGGGGTTGTCATTGCAAAGTTGGGGGTTTGTCATCTTTTAAAGAATAATTTTACTGCCTGAAGTCCTTTTGGCATGTGCTGAGAAAGACCTTTCATAAATTAGTCTAGAGAGCAGAGACCTTGCTGATCAAGGAGTAATGATTTTGCTGTGACCCACTGGGGAGTGCGAGGTGATGCACCTTTTCATCCATTATGCTCTTATGATTTATTGATGGGAGAAATAGATAAAACTTATACTCCAGGAAATTGCCAGACTTTTTACCTTCTTGAGCTATTTGCTTCAGAGAGGCATGAAGGGTGAGGCATGTTACCATATTACTCTTCCCAGGAGCACAAGTATTGAGTCTCAGCGTGTCGTGCAGCGAAGCAAGTGGGAGGTCACTTTCCCTGTGTTAGTGCCTTCTTTGGCAGAGTTAGCTCCATGACCTGCCTTTCCACCACCTCACTTCTCACACAAGCAAACACTGATAGAACCAAATGGACCTCACTCACCAGAACGATTCCTTGTTTGTTTTTCTGTGCATCTTTCTAACATTGATGTTCTAAGGAGCTGAAGAAAGTGGTTGCTCTGCAAATCTCCATAAGAAGTGAAATCCCTGAGTTATGTTACCACCAATAGGTTACAGCCCTTGCAAAGAGAAATCATTTCTCTCTGTGGCCAATACTGGCTTAGAACTCCCACTGTGAGCATTGGGGAAGGGAAGGGCTGTAGCCATTACATGGGCACCTCTTGATGCTTCGGTTACGTACTTGAGAGAAAGTGAATAAATCACCCCAACTTTTGAGGAACAGAATTTTGTATTAAATATTTTGTGTGTTTGGATAGAGTAATTTTCTCTGTTGGTTCCAAGTGATTGCTGCAGTCTGGCAGTGCCAGGCATTTGCGGGTTCGTTGCTGGCAGGCACTTAGTGTGCGGGCAGAACAGCAGCCTGGACAAGTAGAGTTGCTCCTGTGTGAGCAGATGCTCTCACCCGCAGAGCAGCTGCATGCAGACAGGTCACAAAGAGCACGCAATGTCCCCAGGGATCTTCCTGAAGAGAGCAGGCCTGTTCATTCAAGCAGTTTGACTGCATGCCAGGAGCTCTGCAGAGAAATCCTGTCTCTGCAAAAACCCAGTGGGAACCTTGCTGATAAGTCCAGTACATGCCAGCTCAGAGGCAGGAATCTGTGTCGCTTTGGTGCCACAGTTTGTTTGCTCTTGCAGGCAGATCTGTGTTGAAGCTGGAGAAGGTTATTACATCCATCCACCCAAAACAAACCAGAGTTAGAGTCTCCTGAGCTGCATCAGAAGAAGTACTGACAATTGGTCGAGGGAGGGCATTCTCCCCCTCTACTCTGCACTTGTGAGACCCCGCCTGGATTACTCTGTCCAGTTCTGGACTCCCCTACATAAGGACAGAAAGCTTCTCATGGAAGGTGTCCAGAGGAGAGCAACTACAATGATCAGAGAGCTGGAACACCCTCCCCTGTGAGGACAGGCTGAACAAGTTGAAGTTGATCAGCCTGGAGAAGAGGAAGCTCCCAGGTGACCTTCTAGCAGCTTTCCAATCTCTGAAGGGGACTGCAAGAAAGCTGGGATAGGGCTTTTGTCAGGTGTGCATTGTGAGAGGGCAAAGGGAAAGGGTTACAGACTTGAGGAGGGGAGATTGAGGATGCACATGAAGAAACGCTTTTTCTGGTGAGGGTGTTGAGATGCTGGAACAGGTTGCCCAAGGCAGTTGTGGCTGCCCTATTCCTGGAGTATTAAAGGCTCNTGAGGGACACCACTAGTCACAGCTCTCCAGCTGGAGCTGGCACCATTGATCACCAATGTTCAGGTCTCTTCCAACCCTGGCCATTCTGTGATTCTGTGATTCACTACTGTTACTACCTATTGAAGTCTAATGATTCTCTGATTCTATGTCAGAAAGTAAGGAAAATTTTAATCTCCTGCCTGTATTGCAAAGGTGTCACACAGAATCACAGAATGTTAGGGACTGGAAGGGACCTTGAAAGTTCATCCAGTGCAATTCCTCTGCCACAGCTAGTTCCCCTAGATCCAATCACAGTGACAGTCTAGGAGGGTTTTAAATGTCTCCAGAGAAGGAGACTCCACATCCTCCCTGGGCAGCCACTTCCAGGGCTCTGTCACACTCACTGTGAAGGAGTTTCTTCTCATCTTGATGTGGAACCTCCTGTGTTCCAGCTGACACCTGTTGCCCCTGGTCCTAGCATTGGATGCTACTGAGCAGAGCCTGGCTCCTTCTTCCTGACACCCATCCTTTCCATATTGATCAACATTCATGGGGCCACCTCTCAATCTCCTCCAGGCTAAAGAGACCCTGTTCCTTCAGCCTTTCCTCATCAGGCAGATGCTCCATTCCCT
The DNA here is from genome assembly GCA_013397515.1 of Upupa epops. Classification (NCBI taxonomy): domain Eukaryota; kingdom Metazoa; phylum Chordata; class Aves; order Bucerotiformes; family Upupidae; genus Upupa; species Upupa epops. The sequence continues at coordinate 13,154 of VZRI01004010.1, read as the reverse complement.
TCATTGTGTTTGTTGCTCTGTGCTGGGCTCTCTCAGGCAGTTATGTGTCCTTCTGAAATTGAGGGGCCCAGAACTGAACAAAATATATTTGTTTACAGATATATAAAACTTCCCAGTCCTATCCCCTGAAATCCCCATGTAATTCAGGGGTTTTCTCCAATTTCACAGGCAGAGCTTACAAAACCAGTTGTAAGGAAATCTTTACCAGTCCTTTAAGTCTTGCCAGGCTTGTCCTTTATTTCCTTAAGTGTATCTTGAGAAAGGACTGAAAAAGGACTCTGGGCCAGATGCAGAGCTGGTGTCATTTCTAAGTATTTTCCACAAGCAGGTACTTACCAGTTCAAGGAAAGAGAGTCCACCTTTATGTTTTGCTCTGGTTTACTTTCCTGCTTTGTTCGTCAGCTGTACTCTCTTTTACTCCTCAGTGTCCATTCACAGACAGTGGGAACGTGCTGCCACTTCTGTTCATCCCCATCCAACACTGGGTTTTGGTACCAGCTCAGAAGGTGCTGAAGCAGCGCACAGAATCCTAAATCCAGTGGGATTTTTTCAGACAAATCAGAGAAGGAAGGAAAAAAAATACCAGGAGATTTCAGGTTTCTCGGTGGGAGGCTGCCCAGCTAATCCTGAGGAGTTGGCTGTAGCGATTAAAATTGAGCATTTACAGTGGGAACCTGGATGAGGTCACTTAATTAGTGCCTGTTTGTTGTGGAAACAAGGATCCCCTATAGATCACCATACTGGGTATATGCTGGCTGTTGACATGAATTTGTAGGAATTCAATTTCTTAGCAATTGACTGCCCTCCTAACATCTCCATGAGCGCTTGGTGTGGTGATTGAGCCAGGTTTATCCTACCTGGCTGAAAGCTTTCAACTCCTGAGCTAAAAGCAGAAGAATCACAACAGGAAAGGCGGGGGTTGGAGTCTCACACCCTGTCACTGTGGACACAGGGAGTTAGCTGTACATTTATAACAGCCAGAAGAGCACATTTCTGCTCTCTGTTGTTACTGCATCATTTGCTTTCCTGTAATTTATTTCAGCAGCACAGAGAGCAGGCACTCATTTGCATCTTTCAATCATCCAGTCCAGGAACTCTGTGATGAATGTCCTAATGCTAAAACATTCTGATGCTCACTTCCATGTACTAAAAGAAAGATCACTCTTATAGATTATTCCATAACTGGATTTTTTTAAAATGTCTCTTCACTTTTCCTTCTATTTTTATTTTCAATGTTAAAGCAGAAAAGGCCTCCTGTTATTCTCACATGTGGTCTCAAAAAGATGCTTATTTATTAAACATCTATCCGATTCACAGAATAATTTGTAAATGCATTGACAAAGGGCTTTTCAATGTACCCAAAAACTAATTCCTGCTTCAGGGAATAAGTAACTTCCCTGATATTTCACAGTAAATAGTTCCTGTAGCTCTCACTCCTCTAGTTTGGATATCAGCCTTAATAACTTGGTTCTTTTCTTCATTATAATAAATCCTGTAAATCCACAGAGTGATGAGGAAAAGTCTATCAAATAAAAAGGCTGGAATGAATTACTGCCAAAATATCCTTTGTTCTCACAATGCTGGACATGAGTCCTCATTAAATATATTGGTGGGGAAAGAGCAGCACAACTCATCTGCATACCCCGAATAGCTTAATTTTATTCACTGGATTTAATTGTTGTACCTGCAGACAGAAGTTAATCTGTCACATGGCATGTAAACTCTGCAGAGTGGGAAGCTCACTTTAAATTGCTTTGCTATTGAATCCAATTTTCATCCTCACTGAGGGAGAAAATATTTTTTGTTATGAATGGATGGTTCTATATTTTAACTACTTCACCTTCACCTCCATGAATAGCCCTAACGAATTGTTCTTGATTTCTTATCCGACGCTCATGGGTGTTTTTCAGATACCCATGTCTGCCAGGGCTTCTTACGGACTGGGGGATTGTGCTCAAGTCTGGCAGCCCTTTGGCATCTCCTCCTATAGAGCTCAGGGGAGTCCCAAGGGGAACAACTGGTGCCTCAGCTGTGTGTCTTTGCATAGCTGTGTGAAATGAGTTTCTTCATCTGTTGCACAGATAGGCTGGTGCCCAGAGAGGGATGTGCCAGTGCTGACCTGGATTGGATCTGAGCTCCAGGGTCCTTTTCTCCTGAGAAATTAGGCCCGTTGTTGTGTAGCAAGGTGACATTTATCAGGCCCATGCTAACAGTTGAGCAGCCCTCCAGAAAAGCCATTTTCTTGCAGGAAAATTCCAGACTCTGTTAGAACCTCTTATACTCAAAGGAGTTGAACACACCAGGAGACTGAAGAAGTACCAATAGTACTTCAGTACTGACTTGGCTCAGTCTGTGGGGCAACTGCAGATGTGGTTTTAACCATGGACAGAATGAAAATCTGGAGAGTCATCTGCAAGCTTGCATCTTGTTCACCCATCATGGCATGAATCATCCAGATGGCACCCAGTGGCAATGGTGTCCCCCAGGGATCAGTGCTGGGCCCAGTTCTATTCAACAACTTTATTGATGACCTGGATGAGCGGATTGAATCTCCCCTTAGTAAATTCACAGCTGATACCAAGTTGGGGAGGCAGTGTCGATCTGCTGGAGGGGAGGAAGACACTGCAGGGAGATCTGGACAGGCTGGGTCAATGGGCAGAGGCCAACAGGATGAGGCTTAACAGGGCCAAGGGCAGGCTACACTTTGGCCACAATCATCCCCAGCAGAGCTACAGACTGGGGGATGAGTGGCTGGAGAGCAGCCTGGCAGAGTGGGACATGGCAGTTCTGGTTGATAACCAGCTAAATATGAGCCACCAGTGTGGCCAGGTGGCACAAAAGGCCACCCTGGCTTGTATCAGGAATAGCATGGCCAGCAGAACTGGGGACACAATTCTCTCCCTGTACTGGGAGTCCTCCCCTTGAGTACAGGGAGCAGTTCTGGGTCCCTCGCTTCAGGAAAGAGTCTGAGGAACTAGATCAAGTCCAGAGGAGCAACGAGGCTGGGGAAGGGACTGAGGGAAAGACTTATGAAGAGAGGCTGAGGGAGCTAGGGTTGTTTAGCCTGGAGAAGAGGAGACTGAAGGAGGACCTTATCACTCTCTATAATACCTGGAGACAAGTTATAGACAGGTGAGGGATGAGTTCTTCTTCCAGGCAACAAGTGATAGGATGAGAGGGCAGGGCCTGAAGCTGCTGTAATGGAGGATTAGGTTGCATGTTAGGAAGCCCTTCCTCATGGAAAGGGTAATCCGACCCTGGAAAAGACTGTCCAGGGCAGTTGTGGAGCCCCCATCCCTGGAGGTGTTTAAGAAAAGACTAGACGTTGGCCCTTAGTGACCTTGTCTAACTGATGTGATGACTTTAAGCCATGGGCTGGGCTGGATGAGCTCAGAGGGCTTTTCCGGACTCAGTAATTCTGTTATTTTTTTATTCTGAGCAAGGGAAGCTGCCACTGACTCTGAGTACTATAAAGTTATTCACTTTTGCAGTTGTGCTTGATTTGGATTAGAGGGGGATCCTACTCTAAAACTCTTGGGGATTTGTAAGGTTTTTTAATTCAGGGAGGAAGTAACGTGTGGTTTTGTTTGGTTTTGCAGTGAGGCTTTACTTGGTGGTGGTGGGTTTTCTACTGCTTTTAGACCTGTGCAGCTTTTCTCTCCCCATTTCCCTATGTCCAGTTGTAGCCTGACAAATGCACTCCACGTGTACAAAGCCATGAGCAGTCAGATAGGACTCTGTATGTAGTTACTTTCAGGGATCTGGAGGATTTGTTGTCACAGCATAGTAAGAAACTCAAGAGCCCATTTCTACTACAAAACCCCCCCAGCTTAGATTTTCAAGAGGATTTTTGGGGCCAAAGTCTAGTTAGTGTGGTCAATGCTTAGGATTTCTCCCTGCTGTTTGGACAAGGCCTTGATATGTAACATGAAAGCTCATTTTCCCTCATTACAGTTTGATGCTTTTCCCCAGTTGGAATCATAATTGTAGTGTGTTGTGGTGTGATGGTTGTGGAAACAATTGCTGTGCTCCCACATTGCCGTTATCAATCCCTTCCTCTATTTCCTTCATGATACCCAGAGAACTGAAATTGCATGGTTCTTTTTTAGGTCTCCTGAGCTGAATCTATTTCATGCTGAAATGGGTGGAATTTGGGACAGCTGTTTGTGCTCTGATTATATTCCAGAGGGGATTTTTTCACTTGAGAATTTTCCACCTGCTAGAGCAGAGCTGCTGCTGCGTATCTGGGGCTGTAGCGATCCCCCTGACAGGACTTCAGCCATCTGGGAAAGAATTATTTAATTAAAGAATTAACTGAGCTTTAACCCAGAGAAATGTAAGTGCGTACATCTAAGAGACAAATGTAGGCCATTCTGCCACAGTGAAGAGGCTTTGGCAAAAGCAACTGGAGCAAACCTTCATTTATTTTTTTTTAATTAGTGTTGCTGTCTGCTATTACTCATCTGCAAGGAAATAGGGAGCAGCGAGCCTGCATTCTGTAACACGCGTGAAATGGAACCTCAGACTATTTAAAGGCAAGCAAAAGATTATGTGACTCTCTGGATTCTTGTATCACACCTGATCTAAACTTGTGGGTTAGTTTCTTTTGGGTCAAAGGAACAGTGTGCAATCTCGACCTCCAAACCATGAGGTGTTCACCATTCAGATAGTGTGAGAGAAGTGGAAGGAGCTGCAGGAGACACTTACAGTATCTCTAAGCAGATTTAGTTCAACAAGCATTGACTGTGGCTGTACCCAAAGCCAGAACAGCAAGCTGCAAACTGGGGTCACGGGGAACCTCCTCTAATGCTACAAGTTTATTCTGATAAGAACCCCACCCCACATTCAGCTTCATCACCACTCCTCTGCTGCTACCTTGTGCAGCCATTGCCTGTGCTGTAGCTTTTACCTATCCTTCAGAGTCTGGTGCATGTAACAGTTTTCCTGTCCAGAATAGTTGCTTTGCAGCAGTGATTGAAGACCACTTGGTTAGACAGGAGTTTGGACAGTCTGTTTAATCCTAACTGGGATTCATTTCCCTTTCTTTGCTTTTCTCTGCCTGTGAGGATGGCTTATTTAAAATCATCTCTTGCTACATAGCTAGTGTAGCAGCTCTAAGATAAAACTCTCTGCTGTTTTATGTTTGGGTTTTTTTAAAAGGCCAACCTATTGTTGTATTTGATTCCTTTACAAATGTCATTTGCTACTGCATAATGTAGCAGTGGACTGTAGTAAATGAATTAATCCTGTTTGGATTTGCTGATGGGGTACTGTGAAGTGAGCATGCATTATGCAGTTGAATTTTATTCTGCCCATGGTCATTGGTGTTCACACATGGTAATTTCAAAGGATTAGTACAAGTTCTTTTTTTAGTCCTTATTTCCTGGCATTGTAGACATTAAAAAGATGGTGGTATAAGTGCATTTGTTCTAATATTATTTAATGTGCTAACAAACCCCTCCGTGGCATCAAAAAACATTGATTCAGCTCAAAACCTGTGGGAACTTTGCAGGTAGGTGGGACAGTATTTCCATGTACCTCTCAGATTCTCCATGAAATCAGGCTTCCTTATGGAAAATCTTGTATCTCTCTGTGTCTCTTGTAAACAGTAAGCTGGCTGCTGCTCTATGGCTGTGTAGAACTTGGAGAAAAACTCCAACTGTTGGCCCCCCTGGATCCTGACATCACACACCTAATTCTTTAGAAATGTTGTGTAAACACAAATATTGCCGTGAGCTGTTTGATTTCCCAAACAGCTGGCTGGAAAACAAACCTGGAAAACCACGTGGTTTATGCTAAGATGGTTATTGCTCTCATGTACCTGCAGCTTTTAATTCAATTGTTATGGGCACATCCTGACATCTTGTTCAAATGGAAAGTCCAATGGACTTGGGGGTCTGTGAGACTTTTACTGAGCATTTTCACTCAATCTTGAGTGAGGCCTCATCTTGAGTAATCAAAATAGGGCCCTCAAAATAGAAAAGATATGCAACAGGTCCAGAGCAGAACTACCAACCTCATAAGAGGTTTAGAGAACCAGTTGTGTAAGGAGAAGGCTGAGGGAGCTGGGCAGGTTTAGTTTGGAGGAGGCTGAGAGGGGACATCCTTGCTCTCTACAGATACCTGAAGGGAGGTTGTGGAGAGGTGGGTGTTGGCCTCTTCTCCTTAGTAACTAATGACAGAAGCAGAGGCAATGGTCTGAAGTTGAGGCAGGGAAGGTTTAGATTGGATCTTAGGAAGAAATTTACACAAAGTGTAGTGAGGCACTGGAATGGCCTTCCCAGGGAGGTGGTGGAATCCCCATCCCTGGAGGTGTTGAAGAACTGTGTAGCCATTGTGCTTCACACACTGCCACAGTGGCAGCATGGAGGGGGTTAGTTTGTGGTTTTTGATGGATCAGATTTTGAGGTTTTTTTGTTAGTGTGAGGATGGTTGGATTCAGGAATCAAGAATGTCCTTTCCAACCAGGATTATTCTGTGATTCTGTGATTCCTATCTCTTTATTATCAGAAATAGACTTCAAATCATGGGTCATCATGTTCTCAGCATGCCCAACAACTTGTAGCAAGTGGTACCTTAAGGAAACCAACAGAGCAGGTTAGTGTGTTCCTAAAGCCATTCCTAAGGGGAATAGGCTGGATGTTCGAATATTGGATGACCCAACCCACTTCTCCCAGGGCTCTGCATTAGCCAGGTTATTTGGTGTCATTAGCACAACACAAAAAGTTTTTTGGCTTCTTTCCACACTGTGCTTCTCTTTTATTATGCTTCTGTCTGCTGTTGCTGTGGGATGTAGCTGCCTGTTGGTGCATGATCACGTGTCAGTCAGGCTCTGGCATTTCTGGTTTGGTTTGCTTTGCTTTGGGACTTTCTCTCCTGCTGTCACAGCTGAGGCTGACATTCAGGGTCCCTCTCTGTGCTGATTACCTAGAGATAATGAAAACTGCTGGTATGTGCTTGTGTTTTCACCTGAATAAAAAGAAGTGTAGACATTCACAAAATAACACACACCTAACAGACACCTGAAAGCAGATAGATTAATCAAAGATACCTTATCTTCTCACCACTTCATAGAATCACAGTATCCTCATGGCTGGAAAGGACCTCCAGGATCATCAAGTACAACCCTCATCCCATCATGTCCCCAACCCCTAGACCATGGCCTCAAGTGCTCTAGCTACTCGCTTATGAATACCTCCAGGGACGATGTGTCCACCACCTCCCTGGGCAGCCTGTTCCAGTGCTGACCACTCTCTCAGGAAAGAGCTTCTTCCTAAGATCCAAACTAATTCTCACCTGATGCAGCTCGAGGCCATCTCCCCTTATCCTATCATTAGTAATTTGGGAAAAGACCAGATTCCTAAACAGACATTCCAAGTCTGTTAATTTGTGAGTCCCAGTGTCTAAGAAAGATGTGGCCAGCTGTGTAATGTTCTTGCTGTGTGTTGTTCTAGCTGCGTGGCTTTTGCCCCTTGCCAAGCCTTAAGCAGACCCAGGGTGTGGAGCTGGCTGTGGTAGTTGGTGAAACAGCCTGTGGAAGGGAAAGCCACAGGAGGATGAGGGGAACACCATATCTGAGGTTTTACAGCAGGCTGCAGAGAACAAAGCTGCATTTTCTTTTATGTCACTGCAAAGATCAGAGTTGCACACAAGTAATGGCAATGCCGCTCCAGGTTCCATCCTGGTGCAGAAGCCAGGGGACGCAAGGCACTGCTTTCAGGGGCACTTCTAGACTCAGATAGAAGCTCAGGTTAATTAATGCTGAACAACTCTGCTGTTGTTCCCTTATGGTCTATGGTAAAACTAATTTTGATACTGATCTTTCTTAAGTGCTCTGGAGTTTTGTCATGAATAAATTGATATGAAATAGCTGATCACAAGAAATACTCAGATGTTTCTAGTGTGGAAATCCACAGGGTAACCCTTTTCAGTTCCTTACTGAAAAACAGTATTTAAAAAGTGCTGACAGGTCAGGAAAGGGGGCAGCTGGCAAAATGCTGAATGCTGCGGGTTCAGGTGATGGGTTGAGAAGAAGCAGGGTGGGCTTGCTGCTCAGTTCAGACTGACCTGTCTCTGGAGCATCCATTCACGGAAAATTTTCTCTTCTCTGCCCTTGGGTTGTGACTGCCAAGCACTGGTCTGCTCCTGCACATTCATGTACAAGGATAGAGTGGAAGAACTCTTGCTGCTGAGCTCACATGGTTTCAGCCTTCCCTGTCTCCGGGGGATCACCACCCTCTAGATGTTCCTCCTCCTTTGCATCACTGGCTTCTGAAAACATGCCACTCTCCTGTTCTCTTACTTTCTCCCTCCCATTGCATCCTTGTCCAGCTGCCATTGGGCCCTGTGTCCTGGGCATGATCCCAACACTGAGTGGAAGGCAAAGCTCGGTGCCATTCTGCTTGTGTCAAAGTCTCCTCAACTAAAAACCATGATTAGATGTAAGAGTCAGCAGATGACATTTAAGTGCCACACATAAAGGATAAGGTATAGAACATTTGGAAGCATTTCATTTATGTTAGTCCTTTGTTATTTCCAATCAAGACTGCAAATGAGCTGTGTGCAGAGAATGTATCAGTGTAGATTACTGTGCAGTTGAAGCGCTTGTGAGTGGTTTTATATCTGCTGAGCTGTACTTTCCAGTCAAAGAGAGAGAAGGTTGGTGAAAAGTAGACTGACAGCTTGTGCTGGAGGCCTCTGGAAGGTTATGCTATGACTGGAGCGAAGCTGGGTATGTGAGCCTCCCCAGGGCTCAGTACTAGGGCCACTCCTGCTTAATATCTTCATCAATGATCTTGGTGAGGGGATTGAGTGCACCCTCAGTACATTTGCAGATGACACCAAGTCAGGAGGGAGTACAGATCCACTGGAGGGTGGTGAGGCTATACAGAGAGACCTGGACAGACTGGATCAATGGGCCAAGGCTAACTGCATGCATTTCAATAGGGACAAGGGTCTTGCACTTTGGTCACAATAATCCCCTGCAGTGATGCAGGCTTGGGGCAGTGTGGCTGGAAAGCAGTCTGGCTGAGAAGCACTTGGGGGTTCTAATTACTAAGCAGCCAAATAGGTTCCTATTTGGTTCCAGCAGTGTGGCCAAGAAGGCCAACAGCATCTTGACTTGTTTTAAAATCTGTGTGACCAGCAGAAGAAGGGAGGTGATTTTCTCCCTATACTCAGCACTAGTAAGACCACACCTCGAGTAGTGTGTCCAGTTCTGGGCAACTCAGTACCAGAGAGACATCGAGGGGCTGGAGCCAGTGCAGAGGAGAGCAACAAAGCTGGTGAAGGATCTGGAGAATAGATCTTATGAGGAGAGACTTAAGGAGTTGGGACTGTTCAGTTTGAGGAAGAAGAGGCTGAGGGGAGACCTCAGCATTCTCTACAACTACCTGAAAGGTCATTGTAGACAGGTTGGTGCTGGTCTCTTCTCACAGGTGATTAGCATGAAAACCAGAGGGAAGGGCTTCAAGCTGCAGCAGGGGAGGTTTAGACTGGATATCTGGAGAAAGTTCTTCACAGAAAGAGTGGTCTAACACTGGAACAGGCTGCCCAGGGAGATGGTTGGGTCCCCATTCCTGGATGTGTTCAAGAGTCACTTAGATGTGGTGTTGGGGGATAGAGTTTAGGGCTGAACTTGTGGAGCAGGGTTGATGGTTGGACTTGGTCATCCAAAGGGTCTTTTCCAACCTGAATGATTCTGTGATTCTGTGAGGTTCAAAGTGGATGCAATTCCAGACTCCCTTTCTGTGCACTTTGCCGTAGCACTGAGATGTGCATTCCATTTCTTTCAGAGCACTTCTAAGTGGCGTTTAGCAAAGACTTCTAGAAATGTCCCTCGGATGTTAACTGGAAAAAGCCAAAGTTGTCATCAGTCTGGGCAGAGCACCCCCACTTCATGTGTGTACTGCTGTAATGAGAAGCAAAGGCATGGTTTAACAGAAACAGCAGGACCCTCTCCATGGATTAACCGGTTGGTACAATGGCAGCTGAAAGGCTGAAATAGATCTTGGTGTTAGATAGGAGCTGAAAGTTGAAGAAATACTAATGAATTATTCCTCAGCTGCTCTCCGGGAAAGTGGCAGCTAATGCCAACAAGAAACAAATTTCCCCCAAGGAAGGGTAGCAGTCAGAGAGCACCCAGTCCTTGTCAGGACAAGCAGTTTAGGTATCGGCTGCTGAAGTGCCAAGGTTAAGAGTGATAACTATCGGAGTTTTGAAGGATGTGGCCAGAGGGATAGGGCAGTGCTGCAGTATCCTTGGGAAAATCAGGAAATGCCTGACACAGCTTATTTGCCTCCAGGACCAACATCCCTGAAACAGTTTGGCAGCTCGGGGTGAGAAAGCTTGGAGAAAGGGCCTTTTCCTGTTTTTTTCCTGCTTTTACCACCTACAGGCAATGTGGTAAGCAGACACCCTCTGCTCCCTGTGTCAAGTGACCTTGAGAGAGAGGCAGGCCAGGCATGGGTGATGTTGCAGCCTTGCAGGACTTTTAAATGCCCCAGATAATGTCTGCTTCTGGGGGGAGTGTGGGGAGTGTGTGCGTTGTCCTTTGAACACTGCCGAATTTTCAGGTGTTGATTTTTGTGCTTTTATGCTGAAAAAGCATTTTAGTTTGAAGCTGGGGCTAGCTCTTCCCATCAGACCCCTGGGTCAGTGTCTTGACCCTATTGGTGATTGGTGGAGAGATTATAAAAGAGAGTGGACTTCCTGTTTTCTGCCCTTCTTCTTCTGTCTCTTGTAAGATAGAATGCTTTGCTGGGCTGAGTGCTCTCCTCCCTCACGGAGGAAAGGGGAACAAGACCCAGCCACCATGGCCCTGACACCACAAGGATTAGACAGCAGCCACAGCTCCCCCTTCCCTGACAGCTGCAACACAGAGGGGTAGAGCCCTTGGACTGTAGCCGCAGTTCCACTGTGGGGTCCAGCCCTGATCAGTTCCTGGCAGTGGGCCAAAGCAAGGAGCCACTGCCCACACACCGTTCCTGCAGTCTGATTGCCTCTGAAGATGTGAGAAGATGGTGAGTTCTTAACCCTTTCTCTCCCTTGGAGTCATAGCCACCTGAGAGAAGAAAAAGAGGAAAGAGAGGAAAAGGTCCTGAAGCAGACCTGTTTACCACAACAGGCACAGCCCCATGTGACCAGCGCCATGTTGCCTCTATCCTCACCACAGACATATCCCCTTGTGACCAGGGCCATGAGAGTGAGAACAGATGCTGTATCTCAGCTCTGCTGCTGAAAGACTGGGAGAAGCCTCTGATCTCAAAGAGAGAGAGATCATAAAGTACTAATCTCCTACACCTTTGGCAAACAGAAATTTCTGAGACTGGTGTTCTGTTGTGTTCCTGCTTCTGAGATGCTGTTGCAGCCTGAAGATGAAATATTCCTGAGACAAGAGGAGTATAAGCAAGCCTGAGATGTACAGGGGAAGCTGGCATCTTCAAGAGGACTGGAAAAGGAACTTTTCCACAAGCATGATGTAAGAGGGCCTCAGGAGCCTGAGTTCTATGGATGGAGGGATGGCTAAATTTCCCCTCTGGTTAGTGTTAGCGTACATTCTCTCCTTTCAGGGCTCTCATTTGAAGCCCAAACTCAATGTGTTAATTGTCTCCCTTTTCTCTCAGAGTGTGTGTAAAGCATTGTGTTCTGTTTCAGTTTTTCTTTTTTTGGTTCTTTTACTTATTTGGGGATTTTTCGTTTTCCTATTGGTGATGGTTTCAATAAATTCTTTTTCTTTTTAGCAAAGTTTCTTCATTGCCTGTTGAACTCTCAGTGAGAGCTGGTTGCTGTGCTTGGATTGCAGGCACCACCCCAAACTGCCTTTCATTCTAACCTGGGACAGTGTGCTTAGCTTTGGTTAAGTCTTTTTTTTCCTATCTATCTAGCAATGGTTGGAACTAGGACAAAAATGAGCAGTAGAAGAAATGTGGGGACACAGACAGTACATCCCCACAATCATGTAGCTGTGCAGACATCCATCTGTGGAGAGTGCCTTAGCCTGTATCTCTTCCAGGAAGATGAAAGAGACAGAACCTGTTATGGTGGTGGAACTAAAAAATGAAGTAGAGAGGCTGAGGAGCATTAGAGAGAGTGAGAGAGAGATTAGTGGAGCTGCTCCCTGAGGGAAAGACAGCAGGCTAAGGCTCCCCATAAATCACACAAATCAGAGGACCCCCTCCCCTCCTGTCACCAGGAAGGGACCTCAGAGAAGGGAGGAATGGAAACAGGTCACTGCTTGAAAAAGCAGGAGTATCCCCTCCTGGCCTCCCCTACCATGCCAACTGTTTTTGCAGAACAGATACAGGGTTCTGCAGAAAAAGCCAGCAGATGGAGAATGACTTGCCCAGGCCTGAAGTGCCAGCCAGACAGAGATGCCATAGAGCCACCATCACAACTGGCTCTAAAAAGAGAAGTACATGGGTCATTGTGGTGGGGTACTCTCTTCTGAGGGGGGCAGAGAGCCCAATATGTCATCCTGATCCACTTCACAGGGAGGTTTGCTGCCTCCCTGGGGCAAAGGTTAGGGTTGTGGTGGACAAACTTCCCATCCTACTAAACCCCTCTGATTTTTACCCCCTGTTGGTATTGCAGGTGGGCAGAGATGAAGTTACCAAGAGAAACACAAAATCAATAAAAAGGGACTTTAGAGCCCTGGGGAGGTTGCATAAGGGATCAGGAGCTCAAGTTATTTCTCCTCTATCCCTTCAATGGCAATCCCAAATATGGAGACAAACAGAGCCTTCAGGTGAACTCATGGCTGCAAGACTGGTGTTACAGACAGGGCTTTGGGTTTTTCAGTCGCAGGCTTCTTTATGAGACAGCAGGTGGGACACACTTGTCTCACAGTAGGAAAAGGATCTTAGGCAGAAGTTAGCAGGGCTCATTGACAGAGCTTCAAACTAGATAATGAAGGGAGAAGGGGAGATAATCAGCCTTGCTAGTGAGAACTCTGAATGTGGTAGCTCAATGCTTGCGGAGTAGTGTGACATTACAGATAACCAGAAAGTCTGCCACCCCTCCACTTTGAAAACTGTGTCCTCGGCTCCCTGCCTGTAATGTTTGTACATCAATGCCTGCAGCATGGGCAATAAACAGGAGGAGCTGGAGGCTGCTGGACAACAGGAAAATTAAGATATGGTGGCCACCACAGAAAC
>VZRI01004009.1:130042-168853 GCA_013397515.1 Upupa epops | reverse complement strand
CAAACTCGCAACTCTTTCTTCATTCACCCCCAGACAGAACTCAAGACATTCCAGTTGCTCTCTCACATAAAGAGCAACTCCACCACCTCGCCTTGCTGATCTGTCTCTCCTGAAAATGATATAGCTGTCCATGACCACATTCCTGTGTAGTGAGCTGTCCCACCAGGTCTCTGTAGTTGCCACCAGATCATAATCACCGCCTGGACACAGATTTCTGACTCCTGCTTATTCCCCATGCTGTGTGCATTGGTGTACAGGCATCTTAGGGAGCAAGCTGAGCTCTCTGATTTCACCGTAAGACAGCAAGAGGCCCTCTGCTTTTCATTAAGACCAGAGCTCTGTCCTACTGGTATGTACTCATCCACTTCAATCCCACCCCCCTTCAAATCTAGTTTAAAGCCCTCTGAATGAGCCCTGCCAATTCCTGCCCCAGAACCCTTTTTCCTCTCAGATAAACCTCTCCCATGTGGACCTGTAAGATCTAGTGTCTTACAGAAGCAGTCATTATGAAAGAACCCAAAGCCCTGACTGTAACACCAGTCTCATAGCCAGATATTAATGGACTGAGTCCTTCTATGCTAGCCCATGTCCTCACCCTGAAGTGGAAGTAGTGAAGAAAACACAATTTGTGCCCCAGACTCTTTACCAAATGTCCCAAAGCCCTGTAGTCCCTCTTCATTCCCCTTAGGCTGAAGAACACATCCCCACTTATCTGGAAGATCAGCAGTGGGTAATAGTAATCTGATCTCACCAGGTTAGGGAGCATCCTAGTGATATCCCTGATCCAGGGTCCAGGTAGACTGCAGACTTCCCTGTGATGAGGGTCAGCTCTGCATATTGGGCCCTCAGTCCCTTTCAGGAAAGAGTCTCCAATAACTAGGACCCTTCTCTTCTTTGTGGAGGAGGTTGTCATATTACAAGGTTTCCCAGATTTCTGCAATCTTGCTAGGGCCTCTGGTATGGGTTCTCTGTTCTCTATATCCTTGTTGGCTTTGCTGTCTTCCAGTAGGGACTCGTATCTGTTAAAGCCATAATTAGCTGTCTTTTTATCTGTGTAAAGCCATAATTAGCTTTTCCCTCTTCCCACCTAAACTAGTCTTTATCTATTCCCCACATGGGGCTGATTCTTGCCATTTAAGAAGCCTCAAGGGGTTTTTCTGCCCCTCATCAGCCCTTTGTAACTATAAATACTCAAAGCCGCATGTGAAGTAGATCAGTCCACACCCATGATTTTTCTACATTACTACATTACTACATTACTACATTTCTACATTACTACATTTCTACATTACTACAGTTCTCTGCCCTCTGAGTTCCGCAGAAGGAATTCAGGATGTAATGTTAACTGCTGGGAACAAGGTAGTTTCAAAATGTATACAGTACCCTCGTTAATTACAAAGCAAGTGCACACTGACTTTAGCCAAAGTACTTGGTCTTCCCACACCATTCAGCTGGCTTGGCATCTCCTGTCAGTGGTCTAAAAGCAAAAGACTCAGACCAACAAAGATTAAGCATTTCAAGGGAACTAAAAAAAGATCACGTTCAGTTGAAGATCTGAAGCCACAATGATTACAATTACTGTTCTCACCTTTTTTACTGCTCATGATTCTGCAAGCCTTTGCTTCAGAAGTCTGTTCTCCTACCTCTGCACCCAGTTGTAGTGACAAAAGAATGACACGGGAGTCAGCAGTATGCCTGAGGCACACCGAGGCATCTGAGGCACCCCAAGGGCTCGCCACGCCCACCTTTGATTGGCAGGTACCGGCACGTGCGAACAGAATTGGTGCTCACTAGTTGTGGCACTTTATGATGGGCTACCTGGTCACCCCTCCTGGCTGGTCACACATATGCTTACATAGAATGTTATGTAAGAGGTTTTGGCTTCCAGCCATACTGTAACCCTGGCCTCCAGCCACACGCTATATTTGGGTCATAGTGTGCCCATCTCCCAGCGTGCTTTGGGAGGAATATTCCCTCACCCAGTGTCTCTGTAGGTAGTTCAATAATTTTATACTCTCCCACTGCTTAGCGATATTGCTTGGTGGTGAATTTGGTAGAGCAGGTTTATTGGTGGGACTTGGTGATCTCAAGGGTCTCTTCCAATCTAAATGATTCTGTGATTCTAAGAACATGGGGCATAAAGTTTCTGATGTTTTCTGAAAAAAAGTATTTCTTAGCTCATTAAGGCACATTTCCAACACACAGCATCTTTCTGAATCTCAAGCAGCTTTGTGTTCTGCACATGGCTTCAGGATGGGACATCTCATGCCACAGCAGAGCCTATGGGGAGTTCAGATGAGCCTGTCACACCCCTTTCCTGCATAGATCAGGGGCAAAGACTTATCCTTCTTCCCACAGCAGATCACTGGCCACATACCTCCGCAGCAGGCCCTCACAATCCAGTGTTGCTTCCTGGTATGAGAACTAGCTCTACAAACAGTGAGTACACCATGTCCTTGCTGCCCTCATCACCTCAGGATCTCTCAATATATTCCTGTTTTCCCCACCCCCACATTGCTTCCGACACCCACTAGCTCCTCCTCCATATAGACTTGAATGACACTAAGCTGAGCCCTGCCCATCCGCACGGAATAAAAGAGCTGGATGTGGTTCACACCCACAGCAGATCATGACTGCCTTTATTTATTTAAAATCAACTTGCCAAAAATTGTCTCTAAAAATGTTGAGATTTAAGAAACCAGAGCCTGAAGGTCAGAGCTGGTTTTATCTCAATATGTAACTCATACCTGCTCTTCTGCAAAATAAATGCTACTGTATGGGCAGCTGCAGTCAGGCAGAGGCTGTAACACAGCTGACTGGTGTTGAGCACAAATGGGAACCTGAGCTCCATTTCTACAAACAGCTTCTCCTGTTCACCTTCCCACCCACACCCAAATGGAACTGTGTCCCCATTTGATTCTAATCAGTATCCTAGATTGGTGTGCAACTGGATGCAGCTTATTTGCCTGAGCAGCACAAGCACTTAGCAGAGCAAGCTGTTTACATGGGATATGTGCCCTGGAAGATGTCCCCTCTCTGCTCCTGTCTATAGATAATTATCTCTTTGTAAGTAGTAACAATTTTACTTTGGAAGTGATATCTGTAGAACAGCCAAGTAAAAGTCAAGATTTGTAAACAGATCCATTTCCAGCAGCCATTACACAATATCCATCTCTTTACAGAGTTTCAGGCTGATCAGTAATGTTTCTGCCTTGGTCGGATTAAGACAAAAAAACCCCACTGATTCACCCATTAACCTCTGGAGGGGTGTACTGCATCCACCCTCCACAAAGGTAAGGCTGTTGCTGCAGGACTACACAAAGACAAAGGGAGATATTTCTGTGTGTTGCCTGAAGGGGAAAAAAATGCCCCCACATCTGCTCCATATTATACTTAACATGGCATTTGCTTTGCAACAGAATACAGGAGGTATCTCACCCTGCACCCAAGAAATCTCATGCACAAGTTCTAGGAATGGTTTTACAGGTTTTTTTCATGAGTGATATCAGCGTCTCATTTGCAAGAGGCAAACACTCTTAAGTCCAATCAAGTCAAACCTATTGATGTAAATGAGCAGCCAGTTGTACCAGAGCATAGCAGGTATCTTCATCATATCCAGTTGCACTTGGACTGGTCTAGAGAAAAGCAGGAGCAACCACAACCTCATGAAAAATCCCAAGTTCTTTATGAAGTTCATTCAATCAGGGGACTGCTGCATAGTTCCCACAGCTCATGCACACGATGTACATCCCTGTAAATTTACTCAGGCAACCCTTAAGAGGGTTTTGTGCAATCAAGTGGTCCATGTTCATCAGGGTGGACTCTGCACAGGAGGTTCAGTAAGTGTGGTCTTGCAGGTCTAACAACTGGCCTGTCTGCGACCTGCAGAAGGGAAGTACAGCTGCCCTCTCATGATCACACCAGACACAAAAGTGAAAACTACAGTCAGAAGTAACTGTTATAGGTGTACAGTTGTGACATAGGGACTAAAGAGTCCCACTCTCTATTGAGGATTTGTAGTTCATGCCTGACTGCCAGCCACAAGAGAGACACATTCTCAGCTAGAGTTGCACCACAAGGATGCAGCTTTTTGTGTGCACTACGTTACGTAAGACACACTTGGGCTTCAACATCTTGCTACTCTTAGCTGATTTTACAGCTTGCACAGCAAGAAGTCAGATTCATACAACCTATTGCTTGCATCCCCTTCTATATTTGGTGAGTTAGTTCAGTTCTCCAACACTATTAAATCTCAGTAAATGCTGGTAAATGGAGAATCATAGAATCATTAAGATTGGACAAGACCTTCAAGTACATCAAATCCAACCATCAACCCAAACCCCCCCATGCCCACTAAACCATGTTTCCTAGTGCCACATCTGCATGTTTTTTGAACACCTCCAGGCATGATGACTCCACTCCCTCCCTGGGCAGCCTATTCCAATCCCTGGCCATTCTGTCAGGGAAAAGATTTTTCCTAATGTCCAATCTAAACCTCCTCTGGCACAACTGGAGGCTATTTCCTCTTGTCCTATCTCTAGTGACCTAGGAGAAATGACCAACCCCACCTCTCTACAACCTCATCTCAGGTAGTTGCAAAGAGCAATAAGGTCTCCCCTAAGCCTCCTTTTCTTCAGACTAAATAATCCCAGTTACCTCAGTCACTCCTAATCAGACTTATTCCTCCAGGCCTTTCACTATTTTCAGTGAAAAGCACTCAGCAGTCCCAAACACACTTCTGGGAACACAGACTCAAAGTCATAATCCAGAAACTACCAACATTAGGAAGTCATGAATTTTCCAGATGATCCTAAAGTAATGTGGGAACCCAAACAAGAGCACTGAGCACCCTTGTCTTTCAATGTCTGTAATAGGGCAATCCAGATGTTCATCAGCCCCCCTTATACACCATGTCAAGCCTCTGACAGACACAATGAAGAATGGAAAGTAGATACTACTGTATGAGAAGAAAGGTTTTACTGGAAACCAAACATTACCTTATCTGAGGAGACCTCTCTCTATCCACTGAAATCTTCAGTAACAAATACCTTAACAGAGACCTGAGCTAAACTTAAATACAGCCCCACACCACCATGGGCAGGGGGTAGCTTGAGGCTGCAGGTGAAGCTGGTCAGAGGTGTCAAGGTCTATTGGTGTCCTCAGGACCCCAAAACACGGGAACACAAGATACCGGCAAATACTCTTGAGTGGTCCAAAGACAGAATTTCTCTAAGGGAGAAAGAGGTGAGAAGCAGACCTAAGTTTGTCATGTTGACAGACAAGAGAGACTTCTGCTAATGGACCAGGTGACTTCAGCCTCCTGAAAACACTGGTTACTTGTGCATGCAGTGTCACGTTGTGAGCAAAATCAAACTATGAGGGACATAATGGCTTGTAAAACCTATTTGCTTATAAACACTTTTGAGATCAGCAGTTCCCTGTGCAGATCACAAACACCTTTGCTCACTTTATCTTGCACACTAGGCAGAGAGTCTAAGCGCAGAGGCATGGAGTGATGGTAGGACACAGTCACAGCTATATGACATAAGTAGAGAAGGTTTTTGGTTGAAGAGCTACTACCACTGATGGCAAACCAGACTCTCATGTGTGAATTTCTGCAAGCACATAGGCCAGAAATAATGTGGATGGGAGACTTTCATAGACACTATAGCTTCACCACAACCCAGTGTGGCCAGCAGAAGTGCCCGGTGGGATGGAATATGAGAAAGGTGAGTGGCAAACAGCCTTTCTATGGAAATTTCTATTTTATCACTGACTTGGGATTGAATATCCAGATCATCCAGGAGCTCTTCTTTATTGAACCTGAAGAACTTAACTTACAAGGAAAAGTGATGTAGGGTGAGAAACAAGTGGGAGATTTGCAGAATAGTTAAAAATAGATAGTTGTAGGACATTTTCAACACTTAGAGTGCTGAGTTAAGTAGTATACAGTTCTGACACTTTGGTGTCTGCCTTCAGCTGTCTTTCTGTGTCACTGCTTTCTTATTTATGTCACTTATACCAAACCCACTTGAAACATGTCTGTGTTCTGCAGCAGATTGAACTGTACAGAGCATAATAGTCAAACAGGAAGAAGCACAGAAAAGAATTGCAGAACTAAAGAAACACTTAGGTTGGAAAAGGCCTTTAAGATCAATGAGTCTAACTATTAACTCAGCTGTGCCAACCCATTGCTAAAACATGCCAATGAAATGCTCTACTTTCCCTGGAAAGTAGAATTTTAATTCTGTGGATTTGAATCCTAAACAAGAAGTAGTGCTAGGTACATCAGCCAGAACAAGATGGGAAACTGCAATGAGCTGCACAGTAAAAATGAGAAGGGCTCCCATTTTTTTTGGACAAGCCACTCTGCTTATGGTATAATGTAATATTCAGTCTGAACTGACATCAGTGCCAAAAGAAACAGCCCAGACTTTCTGAGACTATCTCAGATGCAGTGCCAAGATTTTTTTTGCTATGCTACACCTCGTGCTCTGTGCAGGCATAACCACTCACACTGTCATAGAGCAAAGCCTGAGCAAGGAAGAGCTACAGTCTGAAAGTACCCACTTGTAGGAGTTGGTCAGAATTTTCTCAACACGGTCATCATTGACTTGGACACCAAGGTACAGAACTGAACACTAAGGTACAAGAAGGAACTCCAAAACTATCATAGCAGAAAGAGCTATGAATGCCTAGGCCACCCAGCTAATTGTGTGGTGCTATTTCCTCACTACCTGGTGTGGAACGGATAATATTAGACTGTTAAGGAAGATTGATCACGAAGGGCCACCTTGTCATTGATGAAGAAATCTGGGACTTCAGGTGAACTTTGCTCATTATAATATCATGACAATACCAAAACAAATCTGTTGGAATGTATTTGCAGGAAAATGGGCATCCTGTGAGCCAGCCATATGGGATGTTAGCATGACTTATTCTGGGATGGCTGAAACTGAAACTAACTGTGTTCCCATGGGAAGAAGGTGCTAAACTGAATGTCAGCAGAAATACGACCTCATGTGCATTCTTCAGACAGTGAGGAACCAATTATAAGGTGATCGCTCAGCACATACTTTAGCAAGGCTTCCGATTAACAGTAAATACTTGTTGCGTGCTTTAGCAAGGCTTCCAACCAGCAAGTGTGTGAGTGCATGTAGAGAGAGTAAAATGTATATAAAGGGCAACTTTAGCACAATAAAGTATCTTCACCTTGATTCACGTTGTATCGTGTGGAGTCAGCTTTACTTCCCCTCAGCTGGTGACCCCGATGTGATCCAGAGGCATGCAGTCTACCCAGATTAGCCGCTTTCCAAGTCACAAATCTTGCCAAATGCCACTTGCCTCCAGGGAGAGCATGCCCTCAGATACTCCTCTTTGGACTAGTGTGGAAGCCTAGCTCATGAAGGCAGAGACTGGCAGAGCTCCATGGGACAGAGATGGGGCAAGGTGTGTTGCTTGGCATAAGAGATGGCTTCTTAGTGACTGAACTTCAGGGAAGCTTTCAGAAAACTTATGGAAGCTTTCCCCACCAAGAATTGCCTGAAGGCCAGTGGAACACTGCCCACAAGATTGGAGGGCCAATAGAACACTGCCTGGGACCATGTGGTGGTAGCTCTTACCCTATTTTCTTTATTCTTTTTCCCTTTTCCATCGCTCTTTCTTTCTATCATGTGCTGCTTTACAGGCAAAACAATAAAACTGCACTACTAACTTGAAGCAGAACCCACTCCCTTGGTGTGATCACCTTGTTTCTGCATTTTGCACTTTTTAATCATGATAAAAAAAAACCTACATGAATCCACCTGTGTGTACCGTGATATCTCCTCATCAGGGTGCTTCTTCTTGTATTAGCTAACACAGCCAAATGCCTGACCCTGCCATGTCCCATGGTCACTCTTTGATTTGTACAGCAGCAGCACACAGTTCCCATACCTTTGGAAAGGACAGGTCTGGCCGTTGCAGCACCAGCTAACACTGCCCTGAATTGTGTGTGGAAATTCATCAGTCATGGGTCTTCCTCCCGAGGTTTTGATGTTTACAGCACTGTAGCCAGTGAAGGAAAGCCAAGTCATATCCCTGCACTGCTCTGAGCAATGGCCACTAGGGACAGAACATACTGTGTCACTCTTGTAGAGGCAGCAAGGCGAGATCCAATCTGACACTATCATTTCAGTCTGCATCTTGGATAAGAGACCCGTTTCAGACTGCCCCACAAGCATAGTGACTTGAACTGTGCTGACCCTCCCAAAAGAATGCTTTCTAGGTCCACTCATAGTGTGAAAGGTGTGCAGATAGAAATTTACGCAAAATGTCTGTTTATGAGAAGAATATCCCTTCTCCTGAGTGTACTTTATTTTAAACAGGACAGACACTGGATGTGTGAAAAGCATGGGGTGTTCAAGAACCCAGCTCCTTGGAAGCTCTGAGCCAGTCATTGACAGGAATATAACTATTGAAAGAAAACCTAACAGTAAAACCAAAACCATGCCCAAGACTATGTTGGTTAGCAGCAGCTCTTTTTTTCCTCCTAGGTGTCTGTGCCTCCAGACCATGGTGGTCTAGATACAGAAAAACTACTGGTTCAGAAGACCTCAGGAACTCTATAGAGGAGGAAATGCTCTGGGATGGTGTCTTCTCTGCTTGCAAGAAAAACACTGTGCTGCAAAAAATGCTGAGCAGCTCTTCTTTATCCCAGCTTGTTGCTGTGTGCCAGGAATACTGCAGGAATGAAGTGCCAAGAGCAACACCGGGTTGCAAGCAGGAGTAAGAAGCTGAAAGTACACTATTCTCATCAAAATCACCCCACAAGTAAACATTTTCTGTTCTAGTACAGACTTGAGCCAAAAGCAGGGTTAACTGTGGAAATTCTACAGGCTTTTCTTTGTCTGTCCAAAGGGGTCACTTACAATGGGGATGTCAGAGGCATTAGCTAGTTAATCTGTGTCAACAGCCCATGGGATAAAACACACAGAATTGGATGAGTTGAAATAATTATCACATCCTTCACTGTCAGAATAGCCTGATAAAATCTAAATACTGTTTACAAACGTTGATGAAATAAAACATCACATTTCTCCTTGCTGTTCAGTTGTCTTTGGTGGAAAAGAATGGTTGTTTGTTTTTTTAAAGAAACATTTTAGGAAAAAAAAAAGGCAAAGCAGATGGAGAGCTGCTGTGGAAGGTTTGCATAGGGGTTCCCGGGGCTTACCTCCTTCCATGGGCTTTCTCTTGCTCTTTCTTAGGAAGCGATGGTATCACCGTTTGGGATATCAGAAACTTTTGTAATGGTACCTTGCACCCAGGCTGGGCTGCTTGTCCCCAGGCTGTGCTCATATGCTGGCAAAAAAATTTTGGGCTTGAAGCAGATGCTGTCAGACTTCCCACAGCCTCTATCAAAGGAACGATACCAATTCTGCACTTGCTGTGGGTCAATTTAGATAAATCAGGGCCTGGAAAATTAAACAATGATTGAGTTCTGTCAGAATTGTTTTCTTTGCAAACTTGAAGGAAGATGTTTTAATTCTTCCTAGAACTGTTCAAATTTAATTTTTCATAGAAATGGTGGTGCGATTATGACTTTTCAAAGTTCCTCCACAAATAAGGCTGACACAAAGAACATGAAGTGGGAGATTCTTTCCCTACAGCACATTGAGCAAAGGATCACCATTAAAAACCTACTCATTCAGTTGCTTGCAAATTACTTTAATGGTGCAAACTCATTAAATACATCAGCACAGAGGTGTCTCACGGGGCAAGGACCAGCTGCCTCTCCTAACACAAACACTGTCCACTTCTCATGCTGACCATAGCACAGTGGTGTCGCTGAATGTGATTTCCAGTTCTTCAGAACTGTAATTAATGATTTCTTAAAACGTACGGATCACAGAAGGTAAAACAACACTTCCAACTGTTCTGATCTGTCTCATCAGCAGAAGCCGATACCCACAGAGGAAGAAGAAAGAAAATTAAGCAGCATTTGTACCTTGATAGCTCTAACTCAGTAGCAGTACTGCTTGGAATTGTCTTGAGAGAAGCATCAGAAACAAGTGTGTCACACATGACACTCTTTAAATAAAGAGTCTCTCCATAAAACCATTCCTTTATAGAGTTCTTGTGCCTTTATAGATACTTGGTCATGTTCGCTGCTTCTTACTTTTTTTTTTTTACCAGATTTGTGCACATGTATTGTGGCTCTGTTGCTTGTGAATTTGGTGCCAGAGGAATCCTGAGTGCAGCCTCCTTTTACTTCCTTCAGAGTCACAGCCACAGTGGGCATTTTTCATTTGCCTCACTGATGCTTGGTACCTCTGTTGTCACACTGCTGCTGATCGTGTCACAACATGTTCTACCATGTTCCAGCTCTCCAGGGGGAAATCGGGGCATACAGAACCTGTGTATAGGTACAGAAAGAAAACATGCCTTGTTGGATTCACTTTTTCCTCCTCCTTTTGGCTACAGCAGTGATAAAATCAATTTGAGTTTGATCACCTCTTCTCACTGCAGGCTTATTTTAATTTTCCTTCTTAAGAAAATCCCAGGTGCTCGAAACACACGTCACTGGCCGAGGTCTGCCTGTAGAGGTGGCTGCTTCCCACAGCACAGGCCAGTTCTGCTGTGGTGCAGAGGACTTCAGGTGTCAGGGATGACAGCTGTTTCTTGCACTAGCAGAACCTTGCACAAAAGAAGAAGTGATTGCTGTCACCAAAGCATTTTATCTCCTTTTCCCTTTTGTCACCCACAACTTCTCTTTCCTAGATGAAGCAAAGCATTGTTTTTCATCTCCTGGTCTTTTCAATCTCTTTTATGCTCTCTCAGATGTTCTTTGCATTTCTCTGCAGTATCTTTGGACAAACTAGACAGGTTATGCACTTATGACCTCAGCTAGGCCTGCACCTGAAAGGACAGAACATCTCTAACTTCTCTTTTTACAGCATCTTAATAGATACTTGAGTCTTGATCATTTCTGAACAGAGCTCAGCTGCACTCTAGTGGCTGTACTTTAGAGTTTCAGGGCAGTTTGGAATTGGCTGAACTCCGCATTTCCCTCCATTCCAAATGACACAGTTCAGCAGCAGTGGAAAGGATGTTCCTTCACACTTTGTTTCCACCCAGGAAAATAATTGCTGCAGGTTGAGATCCAAAGAGACTGCACAAATATTTCTTTGTCTGAAGTAAAGATGTGAAGCCAGTGCTGCAGTCCCAGGTTCACTCAAACCATGCATTTCAGATGCAGATGGGCTGGGTTTGGCTCCAATTACCTCACTTGCTGGTCCCACGGAGTGTGGTGTAAGAGGTGGACAGTGTCAGCAGCTCAGTGGCCACGCCTGGCCAGCAGCAATCACGAGCGTCGTGTCACCCTGTGGCTTCACCACAAGGTGGTGAGGAAGGCTTGCAGTCGCATCCCTAAAAAAGAACCGTTTTAAGCTGGCAAACACTCAGGTTTGCATCTGTTATCAGTTCACAGGGATAGGACATTTGAGGAGCAGAAAGGGCGGCTCAGCGATTATTAAAGACAGCAAGGGCTATAAGATGATGCTGTGGTGATTTTAAAGGGTGTATATATAAAAGAAGCCTATTTCCCTGGTGTTACAAGTAGGTACTCAACCTGGGAATAAGGCATGCAGTCTTAGAGCACGACATACAGGCTGTAGGCTTTGTAGGCTTCCTACAAATGGAGAAACTGCATAAGCCCTGTAAAACAAGATTAGGCAGGACAAAAGAAGAAAGTCATAAAGATCCACTTAGCTTTTGGACTGAGGTTTGAAATTTTTGTTTGGCTTTAGAGAATCTGACCTGTAAACTGTTTTATCCTAGAAAAATGTGAAAGCTATTCAAAGGCAGCCCATGACTCTGCTTAGAACAGGATGCACAGTGCACAGCACCAACAGAGACAGGTGGCTCTTTGAAGGCAACAGAATGTGAGCAGTGTGAGTCTCCCTTTGGCACTGCCTGAATAGCTTAGGCTCTCACATTTTCAAGTGTGATACACCAGACCATCACTACATCTGAAAGAACTGTACTGCTGACAGCCAATAGTTGAAGAGAGAGAGTTTTCATGTGAAGATTGTTTTGCTGCTGGCATCAACTATAAAAGACACAATTCTTTAAAAGGAGGACAAAAAGGTCACAATGGACAGGTGCTCACATACTCATAGTTGTAACCTCAGTGTTTCTTAGCATTTGCAGATCTGAGAGCTTGAAATCCATTTCAGGGAAGATTGCTAACCAAAGTATAGAATGAATTATAAACGAACCTTATCTTGTGCCTCCTCCTGATTGCATCTTCATTCCTTGCAATGTAAGGTCCAACACTAAAATGCAAAGCCTGTGGTAATTCCCAGAAGACAGTTAGGATTGTCACCTCTGAAATGTATTTAGTTATCAGTCAAATTTCTCCATGTAGCCTATCAAACTCGACATTTTTTCCCAGGGACTCTCTGTGGCCCTGCCTGTTGGCTGCAGTTCATTTAATTACCCTAATACCATCCCTGCAGTCATTCTGTCTTCCTCCTAAAAATCAGATGTGGTTGCACCCCAAACATCCTCCCTTACAGTCCTACTCAGCCCTGACTGGAGATTCTGGCATGTGGGTTTGCACAAATGAAGACATATGACTTTTTCTCTCTCGGTTTCTTGTCCTAGTGACCAGCAACACTGAGATTGCCTCCCTGAGCAGAGGACACTGGAGGCAATGGGAACACCTGGGAGACAGTGCTAAACCTGGAGGCAGCAACAGTGACACTGGAAAGACAATAAGAAATAATAAACAAATGGGAAGTTCACAAGAGGGAGCAGAAGAACAATTAAAAGCATGAGCAAATAACATGGGGCCTTTTTTCCAGCATCAGGAATTTCCTGTTCTGGAATATGAGATTTTCCACATCGCATTTCTGGGCCACAAAGACAGATATTTAAAAGCCCCTTCTGAAACAGCTCCCTGCGGCTTGGCTGTGACTGGGGGCCATGACTTGTGTGGTTGTGAGCTGAACACTGGTTTCCACTGACATGTTCAAATACATACATGGATTGGAGATGCAGTTTACAATTGTTCCACTTATCTAGGAGAGTATCTGAAAAAGCAAATGTAGAAAACAGAACGATGTTTCCTCAGCAAGCTGTGCTGGGCCGCCACATCCTATATCATGTTACAAAAGATGTGCTAGACAAAGACAAAGCTCCAGTATGTGTGCAGCTGGGGTTCACAGGCAGCAAAGTGACACTGAGAGCATCTGGACAAATGACAATTCAATAAATGTGCTGGAATTTCTGTGTTAGTTGCTCTAGGCCAGGAGGTTGACTTTAAAGGTGACTGCTTTTCTCCTACTCAGCATCAGAATAAATGATGCCATAAACACAATCACAATAAATTTTGGCCAGACTAGTACAAATAAGGAGCAACACCCTTGAAATGAGAGCTGCTACGATGGGTTTGGGATGGGAATCAGAGTAGAAAGTAAGGAAATACCTTACCTTCTATTTACCTTACCTTATGTTACACAGAACCAACAACCAGAAAATAGAGCACAGGCTTCTTCCTGTCTTTATGCTGGAAGGAACTTGTCTCTGTTTAAAGTCATGGTGTGAGCCGTGTGTCTGAGATGGCATGTGATGGCTGTGTGTTATGTAACTTTCCCTTCACCACTGCTGATAAAGTGCTATCACAATTACATCTCTTTGGGGATTCTTTGTCACAAGCGAATTTAGCCCAATTTTGATCCCAAACCTAGATTTACAAAGAAGAGGAGATGATATTTCCGTGACAGTGTTGATATGTACCTCAGACGACTCACACAGGTCATTTCCAATGAGAACCCATAAAACACAGATACACCTCATCTTTGGTAAGTGCTACACTCTTCCCACCAGCTCTGACAGCAGTGCAGTTTTAGAGACTTTTTTTAAACTGCGCTGCCACCATTGATCAAAATGTCTCTAGAAAATGTAAGCTGCCTTAAATTACACTGTGTTTTTCAAAGAGAGAAGTGTTATATACAATGCCGTACATACTGGCAGACACAATTGCAAACACAAGCACTCATAGGCAGTGCACTTGCCAGTTACAGACCCAAGGTTAGAAGGTCTTCAGTGTCAAGAAACAGCAAGAGTAACGCAATTCATTAGAAAGAAGAGAACCTTTCCATAACTACGGAACTAGGCGCCTATTCTTACTAATAAGGTAAGCTCATAAAATTCCACATCTGTGCCACCTGGTGGAGCAGATGTGAACAGTGACCCCAGGCGTTCAGGAAGGATGCTTATCAGGAAAAGGAGAATGGGCATGCTGACTTTTTTAACAAACAGGCACATTTGGAATTACTAGACGCAGTCTCACCAAAAGTATGCATTGGTGAGATGGTCCCTGTACTGGCTCTATCTATCAGACACAGCCTATTGTGTCCCCATGAAATATTACGATTCTGTGGATTATTTTTCAGACACAAAAATCCCTCAACTAGAGCAATGACAATGCAATAATTTTTCATCCAAGCTTGTTGGCTTTTCCCTGAGAGGTTCCTTATTTGAAAGACTGGTGACTGTAATGGAAGCCCAAATTCATACATGCCTCCTGATGTACGGCTCCTGCATTTACTGCTTTACAAATCGAAGCAAGCTGATCTGACACCAGGTAGTGAGGTAAGTTGAAGAAGTTTCTTTTAAGTGACTGTTTTCTTCTTTACAAAGGGCTTGCCTGGGCTGGACTCACCCAGAAGAAGTGACCAGTGCCTGTGTAGGTAATACCAATCCTTTTATACTGTAGTGTGTGCAGATACATAAATATTCATGATTGCCATCAGAGGCAGAGAGGGTCTGTAGGACCTTACTTCCACTTAACAGGCATTTGACACTTAACATATTTGACACAGCTCTGCTTCCTTGTTTACTTATTTGCATTCAGGCAGAGGAAGTGGTAAGGCTGACTAGCTGACAGCTTTTCTGAGAAGAGACCATTTTGTATGAGAGGAAACAGTTATCTCTCTTAAACAGATCTTAAACAGAAGAAGCTTGTTATTAGGCAAAGAATTACTGCGCATGCTGGAGGAGCTCACACCTGGGGGATACATGGCTGGTTCACTGATGTGCTGCTCTCCACATTCCTTATCTGCCTAGAGGAGAAGATTCACAATGGATTTGCGGAACATTCCCTACCGTTCAGAAGTGGTTACGTGGAACCCAGATGACTTAGCAGAGTATTTTAAAACAGTAAGCTTAATCATGTTTTGTCTTTTTATGATGGTGGAACAAAACCCCGTAATACTGTCTGTGCTAAATTTTTAGCTTGCTGCAAAAGTAGAACCAGAACCACTGATCATTTGGAAGCTGAGCTAAAGAGTCCAGGGAAATCTATCAGTGTGCTTTAAATTGTGCTTTAAACTGGGTATAAACGAAAGTTGGAGATTTTCAGAGAAAATACATGCTTTCCTACAACACTTGTTGGTATTGCATGAATTAACAGCTGTAGAAAGCATTAGTGTGTGAAGATTACAATTTGTCTAGGTCTTTTATAATGATTTTCAAAAGAGATCTTCTTTCAAATTGCTGGTTGTTCACAAATGAGTCTCTGAATGTCTTTGCTAATCCCATATGTGAGAAACCAGAGAGAAATTTCACAGTTATGGATATACAGACCCTTAAATACTGTTGGACACAGTTGGAGAAATACTTTGCCTTTTGGTTTGACTTCCCTATTCTAAAATTTCTGGGGCAAACCCCGTGGCTCAAGACTACTAGCTACCCCTTCTTTCTTGTCACACTTAGTGTTTCTGCCATTCCTCTGCGAGGCTAGCTAACAGCTTCTGTTTTTTATGGCATATTTTCATTTGTGATGATCTAGAAGTCTATTTTAGAATCCAGATGGGTTTCTTTACACTGAAGAAATACTTTGAAAGGCAATGCAGGAATTCACCGCCAATCTGTATCTTCTGCAGAGCAATGCTGACATCTTTGTAATTGCCCAGGAACATGTAACTGAGCCAACTTTACTGACATTTCATTTCTAGGTGTTCACTGTAAATGGCTCCTTTTCCAATTCACATCAGAGGCAGTGCCTGCTCCATTGCACCTGCAACTGAATGGGTTCCTTCCAAAGCCCAAAATTGTCAGCCTGCAATTTAACAGTCAGAACAATCAGAATTTGGGAAGACACACATAGTTTACACAATTTATTAGGGTTGGAAGGCCTTCAAAGGCCATCATATCCAACTCTCCTGCTCAAGCAGGATACAGATTACTGAAAAGCATAACCGCCTAAAAGCCTAAATCAAACTACATAAAAACTCATCCAGATGGGTCTGAAACATCTCCAGAGCAGTGGATTCCACAACCTCCCTGGGCAACCTGTTCCAATATTTAATAACCCTTACTGTAGAGAAATTTTTCCTCATACTGAGGTGAAATTTTCCGAGTTCAAGTTTGCATCCATTACCCCTTGTCCTGTCTGACAAAATTGAAAAGACGGTATTCCTTTCTTCTGAAAGACGTTTAAGGAATGCCAGAAAAGCTGGGTAATTTTCAAGTGAACTGTTGTCCTGAGCTTGTAAAATCTTGAACATTTTGGGCTCAATTTCAAAATAATGCAGAATTTCTAGTTTCTCTTGTAACTCTTATAACTCTGTGAGAATCTTATTTTGGGAGCTGAGACAAGTTTGACAGTAGAATGCAACACTAGATAATGAAGACAAACAGATGAGGCACAAAATCTTAGGTCTACTAAATCTCCAGAGAAGTGAAACTGCGAGCTATTTGCAAACCTCTAATTTTAGGGTGCAGTGGTTTGTGGCACAGGAAAGTGAAACAAATATTTGGAGATGAGATTGTTACCAAGAGGTAACTTCAGACAAACATGAAGAACACTACAAGGCTGGTGAGTTCTTGCTTGTATCAACGTTCACAAGAGATTAAAATGTGAAATGGCTTCCTGAAAGCACCAATATGGATGCTCTCAACAGTGACAAACAGATGAACTCTAAGTTCTGTCACAACTTTTGAGCCTGGTTACAATAACTTTTGGCTACCTCCCCTCTAAGGACCCTAGTGCCCCTCAGGATAGAAAGAACCTTGGCAGTCCACTTCTGGGGAAGCAAATCAGGGAAAAAGCTGAATAATGACTTCTAAGAACCTGTGAAAGGCAACAACGTCAGCTTCAGTCAGCTCTGGGCAACTGCCATAAGTGACCAGATCTTCTTAGATAAACCCATACAACATCCCTCATGTCTATCATTAAAGGGTTAAATGTTATACCTTAGAAATGCTTTATTTATGTCCGACTAATGTACTTTGCTTGCATCTATTTGTTCAAAAACCAAAGTTTAAGGCTAAGAGCAATTTTTTACCCCTCCTACACTGAGATTGTGGGATGATTTTCAAAGGAAAATCGCGTTCAATTCTTCTCCTTCCTGAAGTGATTGGTCATGACACAGGGCACTGGTGATAGTTTTGCCAATTCATTGTTAGCTTACACCTTCATATTCACAAAATTCAGCCAGCACACACACTGTAAATGTATGTACAAACACTGTGGTATATGACTGGCATGAATGCAGTCCCTGATTTAGTCAAATAAGTATTCTTCATACTTACCAGTGATAACATCTCATTTGCAGTTCTAGATACGTTAACTTAACGCCTGAGTTAATTTAAACCATGCATACAAAAAAGGAAGGGACCAATAAAGAATCAAACCTTCTAAATAATAATAATTATAAAAAATAACTTCTAAAGACTTAATTGGTTTTGTTTGGAGAAAAAAGCAAAGGAGTTTGTATTTGTAATATTCTAAGGGTATTTTCTGACAAATAAATGGTATTTTTCATCAACAAATCAAAGAATGAGAGTAGATCTCAGTTACATTTATAGTTTCTACCAAGTAGAGCAGTTGTGCACTACTGCACACAGACTCGTGCTGGTAATGCCATGACATCCATTACCCCTTGAACCAGAGTATTATTATCAGTATTATTTACTGATTTAACTCCTCTGTCTGCACAAAAGTAAATCTGTAGAATATTTATCAGAGTTAGATCTGTTTCTGCATATGAGTAACTGAAGGATAGACTTGATCAACCTGAAACAGAAAAAATGCGTTCTAGCCATCTCAAGAGTACAAGATTGTGTTCTCAATTATGGTCTTACAGTTTGACTAAAAAAATTCTACTGGAAATACTTAGGAGCCATGTCTTGCTAAGTGCCAAATTACTGTTAAATGCTAACTGGTAGCACCAGGACCTCTCTTTTCTCATGTTCCTCATCAACTTCTAAAAGCCCCTGTCCTAGATGCTACTGTAAAACACAGTAATGTGGAAAAACTTCCCAAGTATTATAGAACATTTCCACAATTAACAAGTGACATTTCCATACAGAAGAGGCTTCTGGATTCCAACGATGAGTAGGTGGCTGGGATTCAGAATTCCAAGATGCTGAAGTTTTGTTGTACTTTTCTGCAACTGTTCATCCCAGTCACAACTGTCCATCTAAAAAAATATTCCTTTGGGCCTGGCAACTATGACATAGTTTTCAAATGTGAGGAATTACATGTTCCTAAATGGACAATATTCCTTGAGAATCTTTGTCTTAAAAATCCACATTTACAGAACAAAAGGAACCATTCAGACAGGCTCTAGCAAATAAAAGGATTACCTGAATCATCTACTCAAAGCTAGTTGTATTGTAAGGGTCTTAATCCATTCCAATAATTAAGGGGGTAATAACCATCTTCATTTCATTGACAGTTAAACTATAAAGACTGTGAGAAAGTCGTGAGAAAGCACAGCATCAACGGACACAGGTTTTTGGTAAGTAGAGCTGTAAAATCCCTTCATGCAATATATCTAACAAGCAATTGTTTCAATCCCTCCCTGCTTTACACTGGCACACACAAAGTACTTGCAGATGCTTACAGACATGGGAGAAGTAGCTGCAGGAGTGCTGGTAACACCCCAGTGGTTCAACTGCTGATGAGCATAACTCACATAGTGCCAAGGCTGTGGGTTTGTTTCCTCTCCTAACATTCTTCCCAACAGGAGGCGGAGGGAGTGGGCTGGGCTAGCTAACCCAAACTCACCAACTGCATAATCCAGACCAGATAGAAAACTGAAGGGTAAGAAGAAAGGTAGAGGTACATTAGTTGATGGTGTTTGTCCTCCAGAGAAATTCTAAGGTATTTTTCTCTGCCTCCTAGAACAGCTGTTAAACACCTTCTGCTGGTGGGAAGTAGAGAATAATCTTTAGTAACTGTCCTTGCTACCACATGTGGCTTTTGCTTTAATAAACTGGTGTTTTCTTTCCCCACCAGTCTCTCATTATAATCTTTTCTCTTCCCTGTTTGTCTAAGAAGGTGGAGTGATTGAGTAGCCTTGGTGGGCACCTGGTCCCAAGCCAGGGCCAAATCTTTTGCCAGTCCTATTGCCTTTGCTAAAATTAGCCGTCCATCCTACTCTGAATATGGAATGCTGGGAAGCCAGGAGCATTATGTTTAAACTGACAGAGAAGGATAAAACTACAACCTTGTCTTGAATCCATTTCTTCCTTTGTAGGAAATGTTTGTTTTTAAATACCAACTTCCAAAAACTCCAATTTATTAATTTGCCTTTCCTACTGAAGATGACACAGGCCTGGTCAGCATGCCTGGACTTCAAATCACTATTTCATGCCTCAATAGATAACATTTGATTTCTTCTGCAGCAATAAACAAAATCAGTGAACTCTGAGAGCACCAAAATTAGTAAGGAATGAGGTTAATTTAACCCATGTTTTAAAAATTGGGTTTAAACCAACTCAATTGCTCCAGGCTTTACCAACAACCTGGCTTAACTTCAGAAAAGCTGACAAATCCCATTGACACATGCTGTTTTCAGGTTTTAAGCACACATGCAGGAAGATGTCTTAAGGGCTTTATCGTTATTTAATTCTATTTTATTTTCAAATACCTGCTATTCTGTTTCACCCCCAGGTTGCTATCTGAAGTATCTGTATAACTAGTCACAGTGGGAAATCTGTGCACATCTCCTCTAAAGCCTTCTTATTTCTTTTTTACTTGTCCTAATGCATCAAGCTGTTAGATATTTCATGGAAGTATCACATGACAACTCTCAAACACCCTTCGTACTTTGTACGAACAGGATATTGCACCTCTCTCCTACTGAGTGGAATCAGAATTACTCATATGTGTGTCATACGATTTATCCACCTAACCCCTCAGAGATTCTTAGTGCTCAAGCACTAAGTGGGAGTTCAGGCCCTGTGGGCATTATGAAATTCTAGAAGTTTGTGAGGTACAAATAACAAGAGTTCAAATTAGTGATTTTTGTAATTTTTGATTATTTACAGAGTGTTTCTGGATAAAGGCAGAGCTCAGAGTGCAGCATTTCTGCAGAAGCATCCTAGTAGATTCCAAGTGTGCTTTTCTAATAAGAAAGCAAGCAGCTACTCATATCTGCTCAGATTGTTTAAACTTTGAACCTACCTGTATATGGTTCACCTGTTAATCACAAACACAAAACAGGGAATAGTAGAATATTCTAGAATACAATGCAATCTTGAAAAAAAAGCTTCTCTATATGAATGGCTTCCTAAAGAAATAGAATTTTGGACTTTGTATATTATTGGAAACTGGCCAAATTCCGTTCACACAGAAGAGACCATTGTGCCTGAGTGTTTGCAGGTTTTATCCATAGACATCTCTGCATGGTGAACCAAAAATATTGCTGTCTTGTTCACTAGAGTAACGTCCCAGTTTCAAACATGCAATTTTGCCCGTATTGGCTACCACAAGGGAAATCCAGCTGAGCTGTAAAAGGAATAAAACCAGAGGGATTCCATATGGACTTACTCAAACTCCCTAATATTTATGGAAGTTTAAGTCTGTTACATTGGCAGAAGAGAATTCCAAAGAGAAGCTTAAAAATTCTATAGAATAAGATTACTATTTTTCAGTGAATCCTACAGGATATTTCTGTCCAGGGAGTATGTTTCTAATGTGTTTTAGCCCTGTGAGTACTCCCAGAGGCAAAACACAGAAAGGATTTGTCTGTCTTGAAGATCATTGAGAGCATTGTGAACCACTGTGTAGTTAGAAACTTACTGTTCTCAGTAAGAAAGAAACAAAGGACCAGGCTGTCATCTGTTTTACACACAACGTTTGCAAAGCTTGCAATTAACTAAACTAAATACTTCTTCAAAAGTTTTCATAATGAACTAATCTGTCCTAAACTTGGAGATGCACTTGATGGAAGATGAGCAGGGCTAACTCACTCTGCAAGAGCATCAGTAAAGCTCTCAAGACTTAGCACTCTCAGGTTAGCAGTAATGTGTAACCTTACTGCTGTATTATGATTGAAGAGAGAAAAAACACCCCACCACACACCAGGGTTCTAGAGATGTTTTTCTTAGGCTGCCAAGACTGTACTTCAGTTGAAAGAATTTTCCAGCTACATCTCCACAGGTGACTTTACATGTAGTGTAGTGTTTCAGATAAGGTTATTAGTACTCCAGCAAATCATACTCTGTTTTAAAATGTGAGCTTTCACCCTGAAAATTAACAGTCTGGCACAACTCTGCCTGATTTCACTGTGCAGCCATGAAAGAATTCAAAACTTCTAGGTTCTCTAGTCATTTAAATCCTGTATCTTTTCTGAGCTGTAAGTCATGGGGTGTTCCAAGAACAGAGCTGTGATATGTACTCTGTGTTTCCTTTGCAGAACATGTCTGAAAATGATATCCAGAAGTTTCCCAAACTCAGAGTGCCGTAAGTAAAGCCAATCCAATTTAACATTACAAATGATTGTAGCTGGTCTGCAGTGAAAACTTACAGCAAATACCGGGCAAATTTTTTGGAACTGATTAGTCAGAGACCTGTTCATTGCAGTCCACTAGAAAAAAAGAATATTCTGGAATAAAAGTCATGTTGTCATGACTGCTCAAGGACAATGATGACAATATAAAACACGTTTCTGGGGAATACTCAGAACAATTAATCCACAATGCTACACAGAGCTTAAACTGATTTTGTTAAGTATTACCTTCAAAGGAGGATTCCACTGTTCACTGCTGTACACCTGACTTTACCTCAAAGGAAATGAAACGTCTGGAATGTTTCATTCAGTTGGGGAGCTCTAATGATTTCCAATACATGCTTTTCTTTTAGGAAATTTAATTCCTTAGGTAGGATTAAAGATCAATCAGTCTGGAATATTTAATTATGTTAAATAGCTGTTCAGCTATTAAGTCATTACTGAGTAACTAAGAAATAGCCTGCTTCCAATATCTCATGGTGCAAACGAAGGTTTTTATTTTGCTCTGAGCCCTCCGGTTCACATTTAAGCTGGATGTTAGAAAGTTCTTAACCATGAGACACATGTAGCTCTTCATGGTCTTCTAAGCAAAGCAAGGAGGGGAATAAAAGGAACTTAAGTTGTTCCAATATGGAAATGTTGCTCATTTCCTAGTTCTAGACTCACTGCCTCTATGCATATCTTGATTTTGCTACAAGACATACAGTCTGCCTCACCTTTTCTGATGCATCAAAGCTTGTGCAGGATGTTCTGGTGAAGCTAAAAATAACTGAAAGACTTTTAAATACTTGTCTGGTCTGTCACATTTACACAATCATAGAATGGTTTAAGGCACCTTAAAGATCATCTATTGCCAACTTTCCTGTCCTGAGCAAGAATACGTTCCGCTAGAGCAGCTGCTCAAAGCCCTGTCCAGCCTGACCTTGATCACTTCTAGGGTCATCTACTGCCTCCTTGTGCAACCTGCACCAGTGCCTCACCACCCTCACAGTAAAGAATTAGCTCCTGTGCTAATGCTAGGTGTGAAGGCAGGAGAATACCTCTTTTGCATCAACCATTCAAGGAGTAGAACTTGGAAGCCTTGGGCATGACATGCTTCTTAACATCATATCTATTTAGTACTTCAGAACCTCCACTCCCTCACCAAAACAGAAAGTGCTTGCTGCTCACTTCTCGTAGAACACATTCACACCTTAACTTTTAGATCACATAACGTAAGGATTTCACATTGTGAGAAAAGTTTCTTCACAAGCCAAAATACACATTAGCATCTTGTAGTTAGAGTATCTGACACGGAACAACAGCGCTGACATCACAGAATATTCTATAAAAATCACAGCATCACAGAATCACAGAAACTGTTGCACTGGAAGGGACCTTTAGAGGTAATGTAGTCCAACTCCCCGGCAGAGAGCAGGGACATCTTTAAGTGCATCAGGTTATTCAAAGCATTAAACCTAAAGCACAAGCCAGGTAAGGCTTGTATGAGGCTGTTCTCCAGTGTCTTTGTCAGGGTTATACTGACCTACATGTACCAACAGTAGAAGCCAGTAGTTGCATTTATATAAGCTTAGCGAAGCACAGCCTACGTCCATACTGACCTCCTGGATGGGGGCTGTGGTTTAACCAAATATATACATTTAAGCAAATCTACTGATCTATTTCTGAATATAACTTGTAATGGCAATTGTTTGGGGATGATTTTGTGAGTTACAGGAACATTTAAGAGTCTACATAGGTAAAAGTTATGACTATAAATTATGATAGGTATTCTCCTGAAATTAATCAAACCTTGCCCCAAATCTTTGGTTATTGTTAAGATAATTATTATTTTAAATGCTCCTGTTATTTTAAGTGGCTCCTCCAGCCATGTTACAGGTGCACATATCCATGCATCTCGTTTTGGCTGAGTTTTTAATACCAAAGAAGGAATTGAACACTTTTTTTAAAATTGAAATTCTTTTCTCACAACAGGTGATTGTGGCATGACCATCAGCTTTATCATGACTGCTGTCATGCCTGTAGCTGTAATCCTAAGAGAAAGCATCAGAGCCTACCTAAATTTGTTCAGTTACCAATAGTTCAGCTGCAATCTGTTTCTTCAACCATACACTATAGTTAATATTTGGCAGTTTTGTGACAAGATGAAAAGAAGTAAAAAACATAGTGCTACAGTTTTTTGCTGAGCTCATTTACACTACTCTGGCATTTGGTACCTCTTAGGAAAGAATATTCAAGTGAATATTAACACTGCCAGGTTAACAGAGACTCCCGAAGCTTCCAAAGAACACATGGCATCCTGAAAGAGTAAGTGGTACCTAGGTGAAGGAGGAAAGGAATATGGTTTGACTCTGGAATCACTTGCCTGGAGAGGTTGTGGCTGCCCCGTCCCTGGAAGTGTTCAAAGCTTGGTTGGATGAGGTCTTGTTGAGAGGTATTGCTGCCCATGAGAGAGGGTTGGGATAGATGACTAAGACCTAACCAGGAGCAAGTAATTAACACATTGATAATAAATCTAATGAAGTAAAAAGCCCAAACACAGCTTAAGGGACACATGAAGCTTCCTTATCACTTATTATCACAGTTGAGAGTCACAGAAGGTCATAAAGGGTTATACTTGTGGAAAACAGATGTGAGTCCCACAAAATATTTAAAAGGATAATCAACACAATGTGCCTTACTTAGTATTGTCAGAATTAATAAGATAAAGCAAGACCCCATTCAAAACCATGTTGGTGGTTGCTTGATGCCTGAACCCTGATGTAAATGCTAACATTAGGTTTTGCCACTCTTACAGAGAAAAATGTCCACATTTTAGTAATTGAAGGCACTAATACAGGCTGTAGACCCCTTGGCTATCCTCAGTAGCAAGCTGCTAGTAAATCAGTGATCTGAAATTTTCTACCTTGCTCAGAAAGTTTATGACATATCCTCTAGCACTTGTGAAAATTTCCATCAATCGCAAGAGCCTTAAAATGTCTAGTTACACCTACCAGTTCAAACACAGTAAGGGAGCTAAGTTCTGGATGGGATATGTTTAGAGCCTACAAACACAGCGCAGACTATGCTACTTTCAGGAAAGCCAAAGTACAAATGAAAAACTGAGACTTCTGTGGTTCCCTTCTCCTTTATAAAGGTACGCCTTGCTCAGAGTAGAGTGTATGCACACATGCGCTCCTTCAGGTGAGGAGCCAGAGATTATTGAAAGGCTTAGAACACAACTGGCATGCAGTCTGTTTTAAAGCTAACCTGCCCAGCAGACCATTCCCAAAGGTTAAAACAAAGCCTTCATCACAAACTGTGCTCTTGTCAGTAGGCAGCCACGCAATTTCCTGCTCCTAGGGTACTAAGCTTTCCATGCCTCTTACCCTTCTAAAGTCCCTTGCACTAGTACAAGTAGAATGGGTTGTACTTGTAACAACGATATCTGCAGTTAAGTGAGCAAAAGCCCCTCTTGAACTACTGCTATGGGGCTTGGCTGTGTGGGGTTTTTTTGCTGTCAACTTCCTGCTGGTTTTAAGCTCAGCATCTGGCGGAGGAGGTAGAAGGAGAAGTCTGAGTAACATTTTCTGCAAGTGCTGTTGCCTTATCCTCTCCTATCATTCACTCCCACAACTCAGAAAGTAGTGTGGTTTGGGTACTTCCTTCCGTACATGGCTACAGACTCAGCTGCTCAGAGCACCAATCCCTGTAACAGCATTGAAATAGCACTCCAAACTCGGCTTCTTATCATAGCTTCTCTGAGCCATTGGCTTGATGCATTTCAAATACACTTGAAGTTAAGATTAGACACCGTATTTTTAAGCAATGTTATTTTTTGGCAGCAAAATAAGAGAAGCAACTTTATCCTTTCTGCTTTCCACCAAAACCAGTTGGTGTAAATCCTTTGAGCTGCCAGCCCAGGCTTAGTTCAGAAAGCTTCCATACAATCAGGTCTCAACCACACCCACACAAGACTGAACTGAAAGAATTACTAAAATGAGTGATCTCAGTTTTACTTGTTTAGTTCAAAATAAAGACAATACTATGAAGGAACCTTCCTTGATTTCTGCACCAGAGAGTAAGTCACACACAGGTTCTGTAAGCCATTTCTTGCAATGCTTCACTCAAAATTGATTATTCATACAGCAACTTCCTTATCACCTTCAGCAGAAGGAAATTTCTTGTGCAGAGGAGTGTCGATGACATGGGAATGAGGAAGAGCAACAGGAGTCCTATGGCTATAACTTGGCTTTTTTCTTGCTTTAAGCTTGGGTAACTGCATCAACCTTAGGCAGCTGTAAGCCTGTATGATTATTAACATAATTATTATGGTAATTTCCAATTAATAACATAAGTCACTAGGTTGTCTTATTTGCTTCAAACTGGAAAATAGCAATGTATGATCTTAAAAAAAAAAAGACAAAAATTTTATTCTTTGGCCATTTTGTCTTTAGACCTATAGATCCTTGAGTACCTACCTTCACTACAAACTACCCAGCTGCATCCTGGTCTCAACTTGCTCGTTCTCCAATATTTGCTGGCAGCCTGTAAACCTTTTCTGGGACTTTATAAATCTAATTAGACCACGTGAAAATTGTTTTCCTAAGTCGCAGCCCAGGCAATAATGCAATCGCCAGTATAGTGGTGTGCTACAGCATGGTGTCTGGGACACCCAAAATTTATATGGCTTTCTGGGTCTAATGCTTGTTTGTAAACTCAGTCCAACAACATGGGCTTTTATCTGTGTAGTGCAACTCTGTGATAAGATGACAAATTCAGTGTCCTTACTATATAGTAACTAATAATTCTGAATTACCATCTTTAAGTTAGCAAATATCAAGGGAAATACCAGCTAAGAATATTACTGACAAGAGGTTTTTTTAAGACTATTTTTTGTGTTCCTTTTAAATAGAATTATAAGTAAATTAAGTCAAGACATAAACAGAAACGAAGGGAGACTCTCTTTCTTTCCAAAACGGTAAGTAAAAGAATTCAACCATCTTCCTCAAAACAATAATACCTGGTCAGAGGGACATATAATTACATATGAAATGGTATAAAATTATATATGAAATGACATAACATTATATATGAAACCAGATAACATAAAACTTGACTTGACTTCCAACAG
Source organism: Upupa epops (assembly GCA_013397515.1). Classification (NCBI taxonomy): domain Eukaryota; kingdom Metazoa; phylum Chordata; class Aves; order Bucerotiformes; family Upupidae; genus Upupa; species Upupa epops. The sequence continues at coordinate 141,952 of VZRI01004009.1, read as the reverse complement.
CTTGAATGGAATTATTACAGAAAGTTTCTGTTTCCAGGATTGGGGCCGCTCATAAAGTTACTTACTGAGTCCCATTGTATCTCAACACTTGACATCACTGACTGGAATTATTTTCAAGACAGGTTACATTCAGAACCTTGTGGGTGAAATATGAAACAGTGTGGTTATGATATTTGGGATGGAGTTAAACACATCTATATAAACTTGATTCTGCTGCTAAAGCTAGTTACTACCTTTATCTGCAGCACATCTGAGTGTGTTGAGCCTCAAACATTTCAGGCTGCACATGGAAGGAATTTAATGTTTTGTATCTTTGTTGTAGGGTCCAAACGCAGAAATGTCCTGACAATCTGGGTAAGTGTGTACTGGTAGATAGACTCTAACAACAAGGTTTAAATATAGTAAAGCATTAAGTTAATCCTTGCAGGGCAGAGTAAAAGGAGAGTGGGCGAAAACCCAAAGCAACTAACAGGAAAATATGAGAGCACGAAGAATTTTCATAAACAATACAGAGTACTTACTGGACAGTAAGTAGACAAAGTCATAGAAAAGGTGGTAAAGAAAGAGCAGAGACATTTTCATGTGCATATAAATCTATTTCACCACCTCTGCCCCCTGCTCCTATTGACATTAGCTCCCCATATTACAGAGGTAAAATTCTAGATGTCTGCTGCTTTCTGAAATGTTGTTTCAATTATTTTCGTAATAGGTTACAAGCACCTACATCTTCAGCCATGTTCCCCCAGTGCTACTAACGTTGAAAAACCCCTTTTGACATGAAAGCCAAAAGAGTATTAAAAAAAGAGATAAGAAGTCTGTACTCATTTGGTTCAGAACTGGTCTAGGATTTACTGTGTCAAATTGTGTCTTTGTTGTGATGTTGTGATTTATTGCAGCTCAGATTTATATGTCACTTACTGTGCTCACAGTTTCAAGTTAGACATGCTAAGGAGCCTGTGGTTGTGTTTCTTTATGTAGGATACACTCAAGAAGATGGTGGCTGGTCTTCATTTGTGAGTATGAGGATCAACAAAAGCTGTGGGTTTACTAGATTACCTCTTCTGTAAGGTCTGTCATTTCTTGCATTATCTACTTGGGGCAGTACAGATGGTGTGAGCAATGGCAGGGTGTGTTAGGGTGAGACACAAAGCAGGAGCATGACTGACTGAAGTAGCTGCATACAAATCTCTTCACTGTCCCAGTAACACATAGCAGTCCTGTACCACTGGCTCAAGTAGAAGCTCATAGCCTATAAGCAGTTCTTCACAAAACCTGGGATTCATTTTCCCCACCTATTCCAAGTTCTTAGAAGAGGTGGCAAATAAATGAAAGTTTGCTGTTATTTGATGGCAAACTCCTGCCTTTTAAACATAAGAGCTGGTTTCTTGAAGCAGCCAGCTAGACTGTAAAAGTTCCTTTTGCCTTTTGGCACAGAAAATGCATTTCTCATGGTCCTGAGCTGAAGCACTCCCGGCTCAGCTCAACAAACAAGGTGAGCAATGCACATTCGGGTTTATGAAGATCTCGAACACTGACCAATGGCAATGCTTTCTGACAAAAAACAGAGGGAATTTCAGAAAGCATTTGCTATGCATTTGCAGGAGAGTTGCTGCTATGCCAGCAGCACAACAGGTCAAAGTAACCACTTAGAGGGCACCCAGGCTCTATGACAGTGCAGAGCTGGTTTAGAACTTTCAGCCAAGACACCAATGACAAACCAAGTATTCTTATTCTTGGCAGATTGCACAGAAGATGTGTGCAATGAACACTGCCCTAGTTTGACTGTGATCTTACTAGGTGCTGCAAATTGTATGAAGCTGTTTTGGTTCTGGTCAGCAGAGGGAACCAATAATTCAACTTGTAAAAAATGAGGTAGTTGAACACGGGCTGTAGAGTACCAGTTACTGTTGACAGGCATCAACTGCTGCTCCAGTGTGTTTCTAGGAAGCACTGAAATGTGCTGCTTTGTTACCTAAACCAAAGGCATTGTGCATTTCAATGGACTGCCACTTTATCTTGATCTTCCACTGCAGTAACTTTTACCAAATTGTACTGTTGCCTCTCTTAAGCTGTTGAGTGCTGTATGCAGTGATAAAATGCTGCCTCCTCTCCCCATTTTATTTCACTCAAACTGGCTGTAAGAACTTGATATTCTCCTGAGGGAAACCCTCCATAGTGCCAGGTCACAAGGAAACTGTACTGAGGTGTTTAGTATCCTGTGACAGCTTCCATCTTTTATGTACATCTGTTAGGATGATGATGACGATGATGACTATGAAAGTCCTGATGATGACCAGAAAAGGGAGGATGATGCTGACTATGAATCACCAACAGAAGAACCTGATGAAGCAGACCATGACAGTGATGGCTATGAGCCACCTCCATCCAGTAATGAAGAAGCACATCACAATGTCATATTTCCTGCCAAGTCACTTGCAAACAACACAGATTATATAGGTAATTACTAACAATTAAGTGCTATTATTAACTTGTAAATTCTATTTTCACATGTTATCAGACACATTTTGAGAAGCTGGAATAGAATAAAGAAGGTTTTTCCTTGAGGTCAACAGTGTTGTTCATGAACAAGATTTTGTGGCACAAAACAAGACTTGCAGCACATTCACAGAATGGTAGGAATTGAAGGAACCTCTGAAACCAGGTAGTTTACCTGCCCCTGCTAGAGCAGGGCTTTTTGAATTTCTGACGTGGCTTTATGATTTTTAAAGCTGAATTTTCTATTTTAGAGAAGTTCTGTCTGTTGGATTAAAACTGAGCTTTGTGTGTCGTGCATTATTTGGCCTCTGGTTTGGATCTGCATGAGGTTAAGCACATGCATACTGTGCTAGGTTTAGTGGTGCAACCTCGAGCAGAGCAAGGTGTCACAAAAGAGGCAAAAATCTCTAGTGAGAAGTGTGAAAAGAAAGAGGCTTTCTCTGCTTGTCATTGCTTTATGTCTGATTGGTCAGCAGCCTGCAGCTGTGGAGTCAACCCAGCAGTACCAAACTGCCACTTAGACTGGCAACACTGATCACAAAGCAACCATCCCATATAGACTGAACTGATATCCTTAGCGTGTCTTTACATAAGTGTGCAGGTTATCACAAAGGGTTTTATCCATAAAGACCTAGTGAGAATAAACTAACTAAACTCTGCATGGTTGTTCATTTTTGGACTTTCATTTCTCTAGACAGACCACCAACAGCTAGATCATCACAGCAGCCTCCAGTGCCACCCCAGAGACCTGGGCCATCCCCAGTACCAGCCTCATTTGGGGGAAGAGCTGCTTCGGTATGTTTCTTTCTTAATATTTCACCTCTACCCTTTGCTGGTACCTTCTCGAAGTCCAAGTGTAATGCCCTTCTCATTGAGATAGTGTACGTAGAAGAATTCCAGACATCAAAACAGGTATGAACTCTGTTACAGGATGCCAATTTTTTCATGGAACAATTACCTTTGATGGGGCAAATGAATTCAATTATTTCAAATTAATTGACTGGTTTTTACACTGGAAATTTGTACCCACTTGTGAATGCCTCTCCCATATAAATTAAAGATTTATAGGAGATGTCTCTTGGTTTCTTCAGTGATATTTGTGAAAAGAAAAAGTGGCTAACTCTTTCCAAGTGGTATTTCTAGCATTTGTCCACCTGAATTAAGGCCAAATAAAGGTATAAGAGACATAATGAGATGACCCAGATTTTTTCCTTTTTTGTATTGGTACTGTGAATACTTCAAAAATGGAAGTTTTAAAATTATTAAAAAGCTTTTTACAACCAGCACTCCCATAGGCTCACTGTATGGCAGAATGACCTACCCATGTACACAAGTAAAAGCAACTTTAGGAGACGATAAAGAGAGTGAGGGCTGACCTAGTGCTGTAGCTCATAAAACACATAGCACTCTTAGGAGGTGTCATGAGTCCTCAAGACATCTGTCCTAAACTGCTGCTCTACTTTTTTTCAAATATGAACAAACACTGGAAGGCTCTTTTTGAAGAAATCTGGGTTTAGATGAAAATATCCTTTGCAATTGCTGACCACACAGTGTTGTTTAACCCTAGCTCTGCCAGGAACAAAGAACAGTCCTTTCACCACCTGTCTCAGTCAGCAAGTCAGTTGCACAGACTTCATACCATTTTCTCAATGTCAAGTTTATATCCACTGTTTCTCAACACCACTTTCCAAAACTAACACCTGATGCTCTAAAGGGACAAAGATAGAACAGCACTGTTGAAGCTCCTGTTTTTTTTCCTTTGACAATACTCGCTGTGCTCCTTGTGAGACAAAACAGATGGAGGTAATTCTGCATCTAACTCCCCATGTATGAAGGTCATACTTCAGGAGCGTTAATGCCTCCTACCCTTCCTGCACTGAGCAGAGATCTCTGTTCCTTGTGCTGTACCAGAGGCTAAGGCAGGCAGATGTGATGTGGTGGGGTTAATACACTAAATTAGAACAGAAAGTGAAAGACACACTTTAACCGCATGTACAATATTTCTTTTAGCTGCCAGCTTTTCCTCCTCCACCAAGCAACAATGAATTGTGTAGAGACAGAAATATTAAGCCTTTGAAACGTAAGTGCAGCTGGTTTTCTCTTCATAAAGCTTTTCCTGTGAGCTGTATGGCACTTCACTCTTGCCTGTATCACCTTAGTTCCATTGTCTTCTACTATATACACAGGAGCCTACCCTGTCATTTTGAGAAGTAACATCAGTTCATGGCTATGCAATGTAAAGACACAGTCACCTATAATAGCAAATTATCTTACACAGCTTTTGTGTTTAGCCCCACCTCCTTCAATAGACAGAAGCACAAAACCCCCACTGGATCGCCTTGCTCCACCGTTTGAAAGAGAATGCCCAGTGTCAGGTCAGTATTGCTCATACGATTAACCCGGAGGATTTTTTTCATTATTCAAAAGTATCAGTTGTGATATCAAAGAACCAGGCTCCACAGTCTGGAATCCAATCATATGCAGGATGATCCATTTATGAATAAATAATGAGAGCAGTACTTGTAAAGTGAGAGAAATTGTACCTACGAAGTAGCAGCCCTAGCTCAGGACTAGTTGAACATAAAGGTACTACAAGAACTCCATACAATGAAGGTTTGATGCAGCACTTAAGTGAATGAACAAGGGAAAGTTTTGTAGGTTAAAAGAAGTAACTTTTGCAGACACAGCTAATTAAACTCTGCGTAAACTACTATATATAATGTGGCATCCAGATGTACAAGACTCCTGAGAAATGAAAAAACATACTGCGACTTGGCATTTGCTTCAGACCTAAACCCCATGTTTTACAAGGAATCTGAAGAGACTATGACTTTTTTATTACCTAACCACTCTCACCTGCTATAGAATGACATAAAACTATTTAGCAAATCAAAGCTGAACTATACAAAACATAATTATTGAACATGCAGCTTCGAAATATTTTTAACTTTTCATTTAAGAAGAGCTCTTGCCATTTGGTCACCGCTGGTAAAGACAAAATATCTTTCTGGTTTACAGCTCAGGAAGCTGAAGTGATTCAAACTGCAAAATCCACTTTCAAGGACATTCAAAACTTGTTTTTTGGTTTGGTTTTTTTACATAGAATGCTTAATTGAAAATACTTTCATTTTCATTTTTTTCTAAATGCACGCTTTCACTGTTTTCAGGGAGGAAGCCAGCCTTTCCTGAAAAGGTAAGATCTTGTTTGTTTGGTGCTTATTGGTTGTTTTCACCTATTTTGATACACTTACACATTCTCTTAACGATTTCTTGTTTTGCAGTCTCTGACTTCACAGCTAAGGTAAGAGTTTTGCCTCTGGAGAGGAGATTCTTCACACCAGAATTACCCAGGTATTTCTTACTAAGTAGCATTTTGCCGTGATTTCATCATCTTGCTCCTGCTGCAGATCACTGGGGGAACAGCTGTCAATGATGCCAAAACCTCCTGTCCCACCAAGTGACAGACATGAAAGAGGCAATCCACCTCTTCCAAGGAAGCCAGCAGCACCTGTTAAGTAAGTGTCCATTTAATTGAAATTTAATAAAGGATAAACTAAATTTCACAACAAGATGGACAAGCAACACTGGTATAATTTACTGCCACCGCATGACAGCGTCTGCAGACAGCAGGGTTTGCCTGTGATGTGCTGCAAGCTACAGAGCAGTGTGACTGCAGAGAAAGATCTCTGCAGAGAAAGCTCTCTGCAGTCATATCTGAAACAGCTGTTACTCAGGGAGTGACTCACTTCCAAGTTCACATGAAGTTCCTGCACTAGGGAACATTCTTTCATGAATTTTATGCTGGAGGTTTTTTTTAGGTTGTTAGAGTTTTACTTATCACTGATTTCAAGAGCCTGCAAAAGTTCTTAGTAGCAAAGAGCATTCCCAAGCAGAGACCTAGAGAACTGGCAGGATGAACAGTATGATCACAAGGATGTGGGGGCATGCTAGAGCGTGTCCAGAGGAGGGCCTGGATCAGAGGGCTGGAGCACCTCTCCTATGAGGCCAGACTGAGAGAGTTGGGGCTGTTCAGTCTGGAGAAGAGGAGGCTCCGAGGTGACCTTATTGTGGCCTCCAGTATCTGAAGGGGGCCACAAAAAAGCTGGGGAGGGGCTTTTTAGGATCTCAGGTAGCAACAGGACTAGGGGGAATGGAGCAAAGCTGGAGATGGGTAGATTTAGACTTGATGTGAGGAGGAAGTTCTTCACCGTGAGAGTGGTGAGAGCCTGGAATGGGTTGCCCAGGGAGGTGGTTGGGGCCCCGTCCCTGGAGGTGTTTAAGGCCAGGCTGGATGAGACTCTGGCCAGCCTGCTCTAGGGTGGGGTGTCCATGCCCATGGCAGGGGGGTTGGAACTGGATGATCCTGTGGTCCCTTCCAACCATGACTGATTCTGTGACTTCTTCCCAGGGAGGGTGACAGTGCGCTGCAGGGGAGTGGAGTGGGGTGTGTGCTGCCTGGGGGGTTTGTGGGATCTCCTTATCTGGAGGCATTTGAAACCTGCCTGGGCTTGGTCTGGGTGATCCTGCTATGGCAGGGAGATTGGACTGGATGATCTTTCCAGGTCGCTTCCAATCCCTTATGATTCTATGAAATAAAAGGATAGTTAAGGTCTGCTAATCAGCTAGGATAACTGATCACAGACTGAAAAGCTTATCATGTGCTCCAGCGATGTTGCTATATACTATAAATGAGTTCAAGACTTGAATTTTAATGTTTCATCGTTATAAAAAGCTCTAATTTACAATCAATTCATCAGACGTTTCCCATGTTGATAGAATCGAGACAGGCTAATGACTAGCATATCATCTTAGACCTTAGGTTATGGCTGAAAATCAGAATCCAAGATATTTTATAAGAAAAAGAAGTTTTGCATTCATTTGGTCCATAGAAATTCCTATAAATTCAAGTCTTAGTTGGAAATATGGCCTACTGCACACAAAGTGAATGAGTAACAGTCCAGCTGTGGTTTATGCTTTGTTTGCTCTGTTCCATTGCAGGCCGGGTTGGCCACCACTCAAAAAAAATGGGGTAAGTATAGTCTCAAAACATTTAAAGGTATAGGGACTACAGCATAAAGTACCTGTATAAACTTCTGGAAAAGGTAAACTCATTTGTTTTATCAGTTGCAACAAATAATTTCACATCAGTATCTTTCACAGCACCTTTTCTTCTTAAACAGGTCTTCTTTGTCAAGCTCAGTATACCTGTTGAATACTTTATCCTAGAAGACAGGAAGAATAAGGCTAGAAAATTTTTATGACATGGGAGAAGTGATTTTGCTTACACAATATTTTGGGTTTGGAGGGCTTTTTTGAGCTTAAGCTGACATAAGGATTTAACTTTCAAGTAACTCTGAGAGCCTTCACTTGCCAAAAGAATTTTACATCTGCTGAGAGCTTCTGACTACTTTAGGTCAAGCTCCATTATGGGACCTCTCCCTCACAGCCGATTTGTAAATGGTAGCTATGCCTTTATGCAACAACTTTAAAAATTACTTTGTGTTGGACAAAGGGAAGAACCCCAGTATTTTATAGGAAGGTGACATCATAGATAGTAGAACCTCTGTACACTCAAAATTCATCACCTTCCAGGTTTTTGCTCAGTAAAATAGTCTGAAGAGCTCTGCTATGATATGTTGCTAATGTTTATTTTCCTTTGTCTCTCCAGGAAGAAGAAGAAGGTAAGTATTTCTATAGTGATTTTAAAAACAGTCTGTCTTTGTCTTAGTTAACAAATAAACAAAAAGATCACAGAGGTGGTTGTTGAGAGGCATTTGAAAAAGCAAGGTGGTATCTTGACAGGCTGTCGAATACTTATAAAGCACCTCATGCAGATTTATATTTCAAACCAGAGGAAATCAATAGCTAATAGCTTCCTTCAGTCTGTCTCTTACAAGACAGCAGGATTTCTTACCTCAAAGTACATTACATTTTAGAGATTTGTGTTCACACAATTCTCTAAAATGCATGTACACAGCATGAAGTAGCTAGACATGTAAACTCCACATGCTCCCAGTTTCCAACAAAACATTAGATCAAACTCTGCTGGTGCAGTTTGGTCTTCTGAGCAATGTTATTTACTCTAACAAACAGAAGCAGAGCTTCTTTCTTGTAATAATAGTATTTATAAAGGACTTCAGGCTGCTGATTCCTAAAATTAAATTGCTGAAATGATGAAGCAGAACATTTTGCCAAGACTCTACAAGCTCTCACTGCCTCTAAGACTCAATAAAGATCAGGGCTAGCAAGCTGTGCAGAGTGCAGTTAGCCTGTTCACTCTTACCAGGGCTTGAAGTCTGAGCATGCTGCCAAAAGAAACAGTTTTATGTTATGCTGTTTGTGATGATATAGGAGGAATCTCACAAGGAATGGTGTTCAAAAAGATACCCTGAAATCCACTGTTTAGAAGGAACATACAGAGAACATGAGGTTAACTATCACCTCTAGCCTCTACTGCAGTTAAAGTGTGTGAATTGTCATATCCAAATAAAAGTTAGAAAATCTGAATGTTACTCAAGTCTGATCCAGTTTGTTTTTATTACTTAATTTTAAGCTTTTAGTTGACCATGCATTTACAATCTGTAACTAACTAATCAAGGATTTGTTATAGAACGGTTTACTCCATTGTGTCTATTGAGTTAAACACCAGTAGTTTGACACTTCTCCATTCTACCCCCTTTCAGAATGTCTCACAGAAATTCTAAGTTTCTTTTTCTTCTCCACAGCTCCACCCCAAAGACCAGTGCCACACCTATCTTTGCCCCCATACAGCTCCCACACATTCCTGCCCAAATCTGTCAAGCTTCCACCTAAGCCAGGATCCAGTACTATGCCTGGTGCTGAAAGGTTTGTTTCGCTCTTTGTTGTGTCCATCTTTTTGAATCTCAATCTCTTTGCAATTTAGGAAGTAATAGCTAGTGCGTGGCAAGGGTCCCAGGGTTCCCAGGTATCACAAGGTAACCACCTGGAGTGGTCCATTATGTCCCAAGATATTCCCTTGCTTCTACCACATGTCAATTTTTGTTGTTCCCACTATTAAGAAGAATCCTTCGTGTAACTGGAGCTCTGCATTCAGTGAGGCAGATGGTGTACATCAGGCAACCAAGAAAAAAAATGCCAATCTCTCAGCTTTAGGTCTAGGAAGCTTCCATTCCTGAGACAACTCTCACAGGCCTGCAGTATCTGTAAGAATGACAAGCGTTTTGAGGATGGGATCCTCCTCTATAAACTATGCAGGATGGAGGTCAAACAGTCCCTTCTTCAAAAAGATTCCACACACACAAGTAGTCTAAGTGCTACAGCTGCAACTGGTAATGGCTACAATACCCCAAAACTCCACAACCTTAGTTGTCCAGGGTTGAATCTGAGAGAATTTCACCAACATGTTCATAAATTTGACTTGTAATAGTTAATGATTCCTATTTAAAATTGTGAACCTTGCTTCAGCTACGATTTTTTCTGTGTTTCTGCTTCAATATCCAAATATTAGATTGTAACTTGCAAATATCAGGTTGCTATGTCTTCATTTGCCAGATGGAAGAGCCCTTAGTTAAATTTTGATTTCTGATGTACTGTGCAACAGACCTAGCCTTTGATGAGTTAGAGTGGGCTCCTTGAGTCTAACCTGAAGAAAGTACATTTTTTTATCTCTGCATTTTTGTAATGATGAATTCCTCCCATTTACCATCATCCTCTAGAACTGCTGATGCCACACTAGAATGAACATTGCAGCAGCAATAGCAAGGTCGTATGCAAATAGAAGCTATTCCTATGATAACACTTCTGCTTATGTTCAAGCAGTGCTGCCAAATTTTGCTATAGCAGAGGTCCCTACTTGGCTGATCCTCTCCCATGAATTAAGTCATGACAGGGTGCTTTTCTTCTGCAAACGTAATTAACACATCAATCCCAGAGCTTTTTATATGGTTCATTTAAGCAGAAGAGAATTATGAACTGTAAAGGACAAGTGTGCAGGCAATTAATTCCCAACTAGGTGAAGAAATGAAACACATGTATGTGTACATAAAAAACTGAAGATGAGACTCCTCATTTTGAGAAGGTTTGGATGTGAGTTCTGGGATCAGGCCATAAAAGGGAACTGTAGAGTTTTCTAACAAAAAGCATAATAACGAACAATGGAGAGACAGCAAAGGCACATGTAAACGTTATGGTGCTGCGTGAACTCTGCCACACTGTCGTATATCACAGAATCACAGAATGGTTAAGGCTGGCAGATATCACCTGCTCCCCTGCTCAAGCAGGGTCACTCACAGGAAGCTGCCTAGCACCATGTCCACATGTATTGTGAATATCTCTCCAGGAATGGGGACTCCAAAACCTTTCCTGGCAATATGCTCCAGGCCTCAATGTAAAATAATGTTTCCTGTTCTTCTGAGTGAAACTCGTCTTCCCATTTGTGCCCACTGCCTCTGGTCCCAGCACTATACACCACTGGGAAGACCCTGGCTCTCCTTTCATTTATTAATGGGGTCCTCCCTAAGCCTTCTCATTTCTAGGCTAAACAGATGCAGCTCACTCAGTCTTTCCTCTTATGTGAGATGCTCCAGTCCCTTATTGAGTTAGTGGCCCTTTACTGGTCTCTTTCCAGTAGCTCCACTCCATCAGTGCAGCATTAATGAAGAGAAACCACATTTTCATCCACAATATTATAGAAGCCACAAGATAAATAATCTGTAAGTGGAACCTTACACAAACATCTGACAGGCTGCCTGTGCTTTCTGCTTTAGGGGAATACAGGCACCATTCCCTGTGAAAATTCAACAGGCTGAAGCTGTTTTCTGCACTGGTCCTAGCACAGAGGTCCTGAAGGGCCATTACTGATTCCCTCTACATTATTAGCCTCACAGCTACAGGCCCTGGTTCTTGTGGGGGATTTTAACTACCCTGATATTTGCTGGAAGACCTACTCAGCCAGCAGTCCTGGAGGTTCCTTCAGTGCATTGGTGACAATTTCCTGATGCAAGTGCTGGAGGAGCCCACTAGGAGAGGAGCTCTGCTGGATCTTGTAGTCACCAACAAGGAGGGTCTGGTTGAAGCAGTGAAGGTTGAGGGAGCCTTGATTGCAGGGACCATGAGATGATGGAGTTCAGGGTCTCGTGTGGTAGGAACAGAAAACCTAGCAGAATCACAACCCTGCACTTCAGGAGAGACTGATGGGATGCACCCTCACGTGCTAAGGGAGACGTCATAAGTCATTGCTGAGCCACTCTCCTTCACCTTTTCTAAGTCAAGGGGCTCAGGAGAGGTGCCTAGAGACTGGAGGTTAGCAAATGTTACTCCAATCGTCAGAAAGGGTAAAAAGGAGGACCGGTCAGCCTCACCGCCATACCAGGGAAGGTGATGGAACAATTTGTCCTGGATGCTGTCTCCAGGCACAAGAGGGTCATTAGGGAC